>JAHXMU010000013.1:1813887-1829675 GCA_019455685.1 Philornis downsi
ATATTTTAAAAAAAGTTTCAATTATTTTCAATGTTGTATCTCCAATTTTAGAATTTCATTCTGTGCAATACTTCTAAAATATTTGAGTCTGAAAAGTGCACATGTAGCACATGTGAGAAGTTTATATGAAGATACTTTTCTCTATGAAAATTTCTTGTGAAGATATATTTCTATATGAAAAACACCTACGAAGACAATTTTCTATATGGAAAAGATCTATGAAAAAAAAAGAATTTCCTATGAAGACAGACACTTCTCTTATTGGAAATATTCCTACGAAGGATTTTCCCTGTATGAGAATTCTTATAAACATACCTTTCCGTGTCTAAATTGTCGCTAAAAAGTGTCACTGATCCTTGAGTGACTGTGCAAGATGGCAAATAGCTGGTATTTCAAGATAACTCCAACCCATAAACTTGTCGGCTACTTGTAAGCGATTTCAGTTAGCAAAATGGGCGGTGTTGAGCTGAGTAGAAAATAGGTCCGCTGGTAGCCGGCTTTTTATCGGTCGACTTAGAACTTTGGTCGGTGGATGTTCAAAAAACTTGTAAACCCGTTTTCAAATTTACTTTAAAATCACTGAGAGCATATATACGTTTTTCTCTTAATTTTCTTTTTCAAACATTCCCAGTAATCATTTCCGTAGCTTTTTTACAAGTCACTGTACGCCGTACAACGCGCACTCATTTTGGCAATTGATTCAATTGCACGTAAAATGTACCATAGAACGGGAGTAGTTTGACAGAATAACACATCTCTTCCAACTTGCTGCGTTTTTTTTATCTACCATCACTGACACGAATTTAGTGAAACAAATAATCAAATAACGACGGAATACCAAGAAAAGTACATAGAGATTTTAACGGGCAGTGAATTTTTATAATAAAAAATTACCAAAATTATTGTGATAATATTTGTTAAATTTGCACTAAAGGCAAAATGGAAAAGGAGTAAATTAAAGTAAGCAAATTTGCATAACATTGATAAAGACATTGTTGGGTCAGAACGGGGAAATCCAAGAAAGTTTTTTTTTGTAAGTGAAAAGAACAAAGTGCATCAAAGAAGAAGCAAACGAACAAATTACATTGAAACCAATCAATTTTGAAAAGGATTTCGAATTCTTGATCTCTATTGCAGCATACTACGAGATATGACCTAATAACAATTCAGAACATTGTGTAAAATATTTTAAGATTTTGTCATAGTTTTGCTAACTGCGTCATTAGATTTTCTGCCTATTCAATTCTGTTTGTGTGTATGTTTGGAGATGGTCTGCTGCCGTTTTCATTTTTTTTCGGAGTAGAAGAAGAGTTTAGGGTCTCCTTTGGTTATTCATTCGCTCATTCCTTTTTTTTCGTTACATCAATACACAATACATCCATCATAAGTTCTTTCTTCTACTGCTGCTGCTTCTTGTAATCTGAAAATGTCTCATTATTATTTTGTTTTGCTCCTGTTATATGGATTGGTAATTTATTATAGTGTTTCTTTTGCACTTCCATTCTATACATAGCTGCAAGAATGGAAGTGAAGAAATATCGACAGGGTTGCTAAGACCAATGAAATTTTGTTAGGGGGATGTACGTGGGAGATGTAAGATTTCATTCCACGATAAGTATTGCCAATATTCAAAAATATAAGTGCTTTTGTACTTCTTGTACTCTATCGTTTATTGGCGATAATACCTCTTTAGCAGTCATTACATAAATTTTACAAGGTTTTTCTAGTCTTAAAAATAACTTGTCTCCTTTTTTTTGTACCTGTACTGTATTAAGATACATATCTTCTCCAAATCAAAGTCGGACGAAATTGAAGTGCATAGGGCAGACGGGAAAATGGAAACGGAAAATTCATATAAACTGCGATATTAATTAGAAGAAATTAAGTTGGAGTTTTAAAACTTTGTACGCGTGATTTGTGCGATAAAACTGGGACATGTGATGATAACCATTTTTTTTCGCCCATAATTACGTCGATATTTTCAGCAGCATAAAAATGGAAGACGCCATACTTTTTACAAATTCACAAAATAGTGAATGGGAGTAGCATAAATATATTATTTTTAAGCGTTCAAGTTAAACCAATTACAATTTTTGTTATTTATTTGTTATTTGAGTTTTGTAAATACTAGTAAAATATATCGCTATAGCTATGCTTTATAAAAATCTACAAGTTTACAAATTATGATGTAAAAATTGTCCGGAAATTGCGTGCTTCTTTATTAATATCAGCAACATATTTTCGTTAATGTCAGCAATATATTCTCGAATATTGTCTTAATTTCCTTTGTAGAACGTTGCATGGGCTACGTTTTATTAAAATGTATCTGTCCTATTTTGGAGCTCTTTAGTTATATTCTACTATGCATGTATCATTCACATTTGCAACAAAATAGCTGATTTTTGAAAGGAAATATAGGGGTATACTATATTCTTCGACATGACCGGGAATAGTTCAGTTCCATAAGCTTGAAAAGGTCTTCTACATTTTTTCTATGAACGTCTCTTCCGCTGTACATTCGTAGGATGTTGGCAAAATATTTTTCAATCACTGAAATCAGATAGTCCCTTATCAAATGCGGTCACGCAATTAAAATTGTTATACATAAAAATTGTGACTGCGCCACTCATACTGTATTGGGACGTACAAGAAAAAGAAAAGTAACCATTGCTTTTTCCCAAAATCTGTAAAAAATAAGTTTTAAAATGTTAAAAATCTCACATTTAAAAGTGGTTTAAAACGGATTCTCCCCCAAACGGTTAGCAAAGCATAGTTGGTGTAAATGTCTTTGAATGCATTTTTTGTTAGGATTTTGTGACGAACTGTGTTGCGAAGGCTAGCACACCCTATCATCGTTTGGATGATTTGAGTGGCGGTCACATTGATGAGTCTGAAAAAATTAAAGTAATAGTAAGAAAAACAAAATTTCGGACATTTTCTTTGTTTTTAATGATATATAAATATGTTATTAAATTTCTAAAATACCATTAAATCTAATTTAAATCTATACAGTAATTTTTTCTAAGATCTTTTGCCCAAAGTCGGAGATAATTAAAATACACAATTTTAACTGTAGAGCGATGAATCTCAGTAAGTTTGAGCTGCCCACATATTTTTATTTAATTTGATTTTTCCATTTTTTTACTCTTGGTTCAGATCGATTCACAGGAATATATTTTCCTTTAAATTAAGTTATGTCAACTCTATTTTGTTTACAATTGCCATTGACAGAATGGAAAGATAGAGATGGGGTCTATGTCCGAAAGAGAGAGCGTTTTTTCCAAGATTGTTTCATTTTCCACCTCCTCCTCCGCTGTCCCGAATCAGCTGTTTTGTGTTTTCATTAGTTGGAATTTTTGTTTACTTTTTTTTGTTGCTTGGGCACAATTGAAAACAGTTGTGTTTTGTATTTCGTGGAAGTCAGTCAGTTGTTTAGGAAGTGAACATAGTCAAAAAGAGGTATAACAAGTGAAACAAAGAGAGACAGATGAAAAGAATTATACATATGTATTTGAAAACAAAGAACTGTCGCTCAGAAACGGTGGTGAGCAACAACAACGACGAGACGAACAATAGAATAATTCCATGAATATGCAAGAACAGTATAGCAATATGTAGAGGAGAGCAAAGGAAACAAACGAAATAGCATGTGAACGAAAATATCGAGTGAAATTAAGAGAGATTTAAAAAATAGAGTGGATTGAAGCTTAGAATCAGCACCAGCCAGCAACGAAGCAGCAGTAGAAAATTTTGAAATTAGATTTTGTACTTTTTTCTTTTTAAATTCGTTCGCAAACAAGCTAAAACGATATTTTTTTTTTGAACGAGATACAATAACAAGCGAAAAATGTTGTGTTAAATTGTTAATTTACGAAAATTTTATGTAAAACTTCCTTTAGCAAAAAAACGAAAAACAATAGAAAAATGAAAGTGATATGAAAAAAAAAACAGCTTTGAATGAATTAGTTGAGCAGCAAAAAAACAAGAAAAAATAAAAACTTACAACCATTTTCTAAAAAAACACCCAGAAAAAATATAAATTGTTTTCAAAATATAAAAGTGACAAAATCGATAATTTTTATACATTCTCATAACATTGGACAACAATAAGAAACTTTTTGCGGCATTGCGTTACTAAACTAAGGGCCTTTAACTTGGATTGCAAGAGATATGTATTGCATTGAAGGTCATTAAAGAAAATCAAGGAATAAGAAGAACCAAAGAAAGCCTCTGCCTCAAAAAGTCGAGATATTTTCGTGCAAAAAAAAATTTGGGATCAAGAAAGTAAGGTCTCATTTTCATTTCAAAATTCAAGATTATCGACGTCCTTCTTGCCCGTCGCATCACCACAGCATTCGTTGTGACTTTGACTTTGGCCAAGAACAACCAGCGAAATCAAGAAACCTCACCCGCAGTAGCCGAGTGACAAAAATCCCTCTCCCTTCGCCGGCATCGCGCATTCAAAGATAATCGGGAACGAACTTTTGCAACTGCAAAAAAAAAATCCATAAAAGAAAAATTGCGAGAACAAGACAAAATAAAAACAAAGTCGAACAACAACAACTATATCACAATAACAACAAACAAAAGAGGAACCATCAGCTGAAAGGTAATAGCTGCAAAAATAGAAACGTACGACACAAACAAAATCGGAAAAAGCAACACTCAAGAAACAAAACGGAAAGATAAATCGCATCTCTCACTTTGTTCTTTCGTTCGTATTAAACGTCGTCGTGGTCGTCATCAACACTGTTTCTGTCTCTATCTTCGTTGACGCTGTCGTTACCGCTAAACAGATGATTTTTGTTTTGTTTCTTCGCTTCTTTCTCCTTACCGCCGCTAACAACAACAGCAACATCATTGTTGTTAAAGCCAACATCGATGTTTATTGAATTCTTTGTTATTTTTATGTCGTTTTGTCGTAAATATAATTTGTTTGTTGGCTGTTAACAATATTTGTTGTGACGCCAAACTCTTCATCCTCGTCCTTCCAGAGCATCTGCAACTGCGACAGCTGTTTAATATATAAACAGATTGTTTTTCGCTCTTTCTTTTTTTGCCGTCATCTTTATCGTCATCGACATCTTCATTGGCCAATCGCTATCGCCTTTGTGTCCGTTTTACTTGCCAGTGGTGTTGGAGATACAATCAACGTCTTATATCTCAGCTGGTGGCAGAAGAAGGTGTTGTCTGAGTCGTTGGTTGTTTAGCGGTAAGTACAGTTTGGCAAACATTATTGTTTTGATGATCTATTATAGAAATAAGCAATTTTAATTTAAGTACAGTTTGGCAAACATTTTTGTTTTGGTGATCTATTATAGAATTAAGCGATTTTAATTTATGGGGTCACAAAGATTCAGTCCCCTTCGTGATAGAAGTTTAGATCTATTTGCATCTAGTGGCAGATGTAATTAGCCTGCTTCGAAACGTGGTTATATCTAATTCTAAGAGATTTGTTCAGAATTGGTTTAATTGTTTCAATATGAAAAGTATCCACATTTGTTAGTGCGAACAGCGAAAAGTGTCCGCATTTTTCACCGTGAAAAGTGCCCGCGCCCTTCTATGTGAAAAGCACGTTCACTTTTCTACGAGGAAAACATGTGCACTTTTGTTTGTGAAAAGCATCCATATTGTCCTATGGAAAAACGTCTGTTCTTTTACACATGAAATGTGTGTCACGTGTGAAAATAACTTTTTAAAGTGAAAAATGTTCTGAAAGCCTCCGCGCTTCCCTATGCGAAAATCATCCACACTTTATACTTGAAAAGCACCCAAAATTTCCTACGGAAATGTGCCTACGTGAAATGTGTGGCATTTTAATTTGTGATAACTGGCTGCACTTTCTACAAGCAAAATGCCTATGTTAAAAATGTTTGCACTTTTCAACAATATGAAAACTGTCCTCATTTTTCTTAATGGAATTAATGTCTGCACATTCCGTCTTTGTACGTTAACAATGTTCGCATTTTTCTACTTAAAAAGTGTCTACACGTTCCTGAGTTGCAAGTGCCTAAACTTACCTTTCTATACGTGTGTAGTGTCTACACCTTGAAATATTCTGGAAGAATACTGTAATTGTAAATTGTAACTGCCGTATGCCGGGGAATAATGGAAGATAATGGAATAATGGAACCCTACACACACGGGTTCGTATTGTCCAAAAATGTGCCTACTTTGTTCCAATTTTTTTTTACCCAAAAATTCTATATATTTTGAAATTTATAATTTTTGTTCATGCGATTTAACGTACACTTAAATAGATTCTTATTCATATTTATCCATCGTGAATAAGATTAACCAAGACATGCATTTCCAACCACTGGGTCCCATTTCTGGTCTAAAAGCTTAAAGACTGTGTAAATCATAGTTCTGAATCATAAAGCATTATCTCGTTTAAGTAAAATCTTAATCTGCTGATTGTTCTTTTAATTCCTTTAAAATGTTGTAGCAGACAAACGGCTATGCATCGTTCAGAATTGACCATTTTAAGATGCGTTAGTGGCATTGTATCAAAAGTACCGTCATTTTTGTTAACTAATAGAGAGTTCATTTAAGGGGTATAGGTGTTGTAGATCCGTCTTATTTTGCACTTGACTCTTCTACTTTCAATCAGTTTTATTTACTTTGTATTTTAGCATTTTGCTAAGATTCCTGTAACGCCCAACAATATCCATCCTCTATAACGCCATTAATTTTTGGTGCAGAACTAGCGACGCCTTCCCGAAAATAAGTAAGCTTTAGTAAATTCGTAAAGGTTTGGTTTGCTCTTTATATGCATGCACAGAATTTTTTTTTGTTCTTGTTGCTCTCTATCGTTCTTTAATAATTTTTATTATATTGGCTTATATGAAACCGAAAACAGGTCTGGGTTATTGAAAACAATAAACCCACAAAGGCTTAGCAACAAATTTAATGTTGAACAACCTGGAAACCTGATATCTTTCATAAAAGACAACCTAAATTTTTTTTTGTGATTTATATTACTTTATATTTCGGGGGTTTTTAACAATTGCTTATTTAATTTAATCGACTACACCTTCAAAAGTGATTCTCAAACATAATGCCAGGAACTGCATCGAATGTTGAAATACTGAATGTGTTAAAAAATATTCAAAGTAATGTGGAAAAATTATGAAAATATTCAATATTTATGAAAAGTTCGAAATACTGATAAATTCAAAATATGCCTTGTAATCTTAAATATTCGAGATACACAAATTGTTCTAAATTTCAAAAATATAAAAAATTTGCAACAATGCAAATCGACAACAATGACAAATGTGCATCGTTTGATACGACCATTTCATGGTCGTCGTAATCGACCTGCTGAATCAACAATTCGTGCTGTTATCTTCAAATTTCGCACCAAATTTACTTTGTTGGACATAAAACCATTGATTCTCATGCGTAGAGTGTGTACCGGAGAAAATATTGCAGCCGTAGAGACCAGGGTTAATGACGATCGTGAAATGTCAACTCATCGCCGTTCTCAGCGATTAAGTATGTGTTATTCAACCACAAGGAATTCATATGATTTTTTAAACAGAAAGTTAGCTCGCATCTTCTAGTTGTTTTGTTGAAGAACCCAATTTGCAAATTGTACTTTTTTGGCCCAATTGCCTGAGTTGAACATGGTTGACATGTGGTTTCATCAGGACGGTGCAACGTGCCACACTGCTCGTGAAACAATGGATATGTTGAGGGATGAATTTGGAGAGCAGCTTATCTCTCGATTTGGCCCCCAAGATCTTGCGATTTAACGCCTCTTGATTATTTCTTGTGGGGTGCTCATACTTACAAATTATCATAGAGACGATCTGAAATTGCTTTTATTGGATGAAAATATATACAGACACAATTTCAATTGCGGATATCACCTATTTCATTAGAGAGAGTGATATACTTTATATTAGCGCCAAATAATGTCAGTGTTCCAGTACACGAGGGCGAAGACGGTTCTATTTTCAACCAAGATCATGGCGTTTATTTGGGGTGCGTATGGAATTTTATTTGAATATCTTCAGAAAGGGAAAACCATCAACAGCGAATATTATGCTAATTTATTGCAATGTCTAGGTGATGAAATTATGGAAAATTACTGCATTTGGTGAAAAAGAAAATGCTGTTCCTTCAAGACGATCATTATTATTTGTAAATTAAAGTTGGAATTTCTTCATCACTTACCTTATTTGCCATATTTAGCCTCCTCGGACTGTTTTTTACTTCCAAACTTGAAACAATTGCTCGGGGGTAAAAGATTTTCCAACAATGAATAGGTGGAGTTTGTGGAGTTTTAAGGAGTTTGACAGTTCTTACTAGAAACAGGATAAAGAACCTATTGAATATAAAGTGTATCGAGCTAAAAGGAGATTATATTGAAAAATGAAGAACATTTTTCCCATCTTTTTTGTAAGGCCGACTAGTTTTGGGACCGCCCTAGTAAATATTCAATGCAAAAAAAATTTATCAAGTTCTAAGATTTACAAAAAATCGTAGAACAAAAATCAGGCAAAGTATCGAATAAGTTGCCCAAATTGCTAACCACTATTATCTTCCTGCTTTTTTTCCGAAATATTTTTTTGTATTTTCAGTAACCAAGATCACAATTATGGCGACCCCAACAAATATAATATTTTAAAATTGGAAATGTTCAGAAAAATGTTTCCATTTTCCAAATGTAGATTCGGTTCTTGCGGGACAAGTTTTTTTTCTGCTGGAACAATTTTATCATTTTCCAATATGTCAACATGATCATGGGGCCTTTCGTGAGAGATTTCATGTTATATCAAAACACCAAAACATGAACTGAAAAATAAATCGTCCACATTAATGTTCCCAGGGTCGCTGATTTAATTTCAAGCACGTAAACAAAAATATCTTATATCTTCAATGTGTTTTGTTCTTCAAAGTCAGAATAATAAGTATACCCATATTTTTTTAAAAACTCGTAGACGAAAATTTATTTAAGTTAAAAGGAAAAACAAATACAAATTTCTTTTGTTATAACATTATAAATGAAATAAATACTAAAACAGTAACAAAAAAAAAAAAACAAAAATTAAATTCAGTATTTTTCAAAAAGTAAGAAATTAATCAAAAAACATTGGACAAAATAATAAGTACATTTAGTTAAAAAAGTAAAAAAAAAAGTTTTTTCTGCTAAATTGGCTGAGTTTCGTTAAAAGGCGGTATACTCGTATCCACCTTTATTTTCAATTATTTCGTTGACTCTTTAGCATGCTGGCAATAAGCTTTCTGCAGGTTTCTACTGGTATTGCATACCAAGTTTTTTGAACAAAATTCCATAACTGACCTTACGTTTAAGAACCTCCTTTCCAATACTCTGTTTCAATTCTCCACATAGATTTTCAAATGAATTTAAGTCTGGAGATTGACTTGGCGGCCATACTTTCCACAGTATAGTTCAACATCGTATTTTCAAAAATATCTCTGTAGTGGAATCTGGTCATAGTGTCGGTAATTCGATGTATCGGACCAACACCATACTACGCGAAACAACCCCAGATTATAATATCGTAAACGTGCTTCTTGTAGTCTATGACGAACCGTTCACGATGAAATTACATTTCCAATTTCTGCTGAAATTGTGCTTGAAGAAACGGGTTCTTCTCCGCAATTGTTACAATACGGATTTCTGTTGTTTTTGAAGTTTTTTTTGGTCTTCCACGAGTTTCGATATTCTTTTTAGGCTTTAAAGCATTTATAGAAGAAGACTTTTGCCACTTTCTCTTAGTCTTGAAACAATTTTTCTCTCCTCCAGAGAACAATGCTTTCCGTTGAAGTAACTAAAATTAAACATAAGCAGGTGTACTTATATTTTCGACCATATGTGTATGTTAGTTTTCTCATCTGGAGCTGGATACACGTCTTTACTTCCATTGCTCCAACTAATTTGGATGTGTGAGCGTTCTTTTACAGTGCCTTCTTTGCACTAAATATGGCGTTCAAGTCATTAGGATCTTATAAAAGAGAAATTTAGTTCTCAGACTGAGTTTTATTTTATCACATAATTTTTTTGTATTCTTATTTAGAGCGGTGTAGAATAATAAAAATCAAAAATAATTGTCATATAGAACTGTTCCAACAAAATCCCAAAAATAAAAGTTAATTTCGAAATTATTTATTTTTATTTTATTTATTCAGGATTGTAATTTTAAGCCCGAAGGCCGATTTGAAAATTACAAAATTACAACGTATCTTTATAATTCAGTAACAAATGCATTATACAACTTTCCAATACTAATGTTATAAAAAAGTTTATGTATCTTAATAGCAGAAAAATATGATTTAAATATGACGACCTACTTCACTTATTAGAATTTGCCACTATGTATGCTTTTGGTCCTATAATACGGAATTATAACTTTAATTGGAATTTTGAGCTACTCCATAATATAACGCAAATTTTTTTATTACTTATATATAAATTTAATATTAATATATATACACATTATTTAAATATAACTACAAAGTTATTGGCTCCCCAGTCACAAAAATATAAGTATAGGAAAAAAAAAAACATTATGCAATAGTTAAGTTGTAAATATATCCTGTAAAAGTAACAATTGTACTACAAATTCGAAGACAATAGGTGCACTTAATTGTTTGATGCTTTTCCTAAATTAGATGCAGAAATGAAAGGGTTTTTTGTGCTTGAAAATAATTCTATCTCCTTTATTTTATAATGATTTTTTAGATCAAAATTGCACCGATAACAATTATTTTTATTCTTTAGTTTTGGTTTGAAATTTTTTTTATAAACCGGTAATAATAAATAATACTCCATAAATTCTTCAATTTTTTAGATAAAAAAAAAATATATTTTTTTGTAGTTTTGAAAATAAGATCTTTAAAGAAATAAGTTTTTCAGATCTTGAATAAATAATAATGCATCGATTTATGCTATCTCAAATCCTATTTTCCTTTACCTTCCCCTATTTAATTTCTTTCTACTTCAGTTTCTCTGATATAGAAGGAACTCACCTATTGACTTCAGTGATTAGTCATTGGATTTACTCACATATCGTTCGTTGTACCTGAACGCAGATAATATGATGGCTGCAGAGCGCAGTGGATTAATATTATGATATTGTCACTTTTACATTTTTGATCTTGATTTGCTACAAACATATTAATGGTTTTCATTAAAATGTAGTTGTTTCGACGTTATTTCATTGTCGTTATTCGCATAGAAATTTAATTTGTGTTTCAAAATGCATTTTCTGCTGTTTCTACTCATTTGTGATTGCACCAAGAGGTTGTTGTTCTATACAAATTATGTAAATAGAAAGAATTTGTCTATCGCTGTTTTTAAATTTACCAATTTATTTTGTTTAAAGCAAAGTCGAGTGTGCGAAAGGAAGCAATTCATCGGAAGATAGGTGGGAAGAGGGAGAGGGATGTTATCTTGGATTTGGTTTTATTTCTTTTCGTTTCTTTGTCACCCTCTCTCTCTCTCTCTCTCTCTCTGTTCTAAGTGAGCAACGGATTGTGAATAACTTTTCCGTTCATTTTCTTTCATATCAATGAATTTCCCATTAAGTCAACGCAAAAGTGAGACAGAGAGCGTTGGTGGATAATTTTGAACCCTGCGCATTCGTCATTGGAAAATTTTACGTTTTACAGGACTTTCCTCTCTTTCTCTGCTCTTGAAATTAAGGAAAAGTTGATATTATGTGATTTGGAAATCGGATAAGGGCTGTTTATTTATTTGTTCAATATATTGTGGATGTTTTTTGTCCTGATACCATTGAAGAGACGTTTTTATTTTGTAATTTTATTTTATATGATGAAAGTAACAACGCATCACTGTGATTTATTGAGGAAAATTCTTTTGAATTAACTGGTTTTCCCCTTTTTTGTGTTTTGTTTATCTTATTTTTTTTTTTTTCATTTGTTTCTTGCTTTCATCGATTCTATTTTTGGCTCAGGTACTGTTTTTGCTTTTGCCTTTTCCACGCATTTGATTTCTTTGTTCTTTACTTCATGTTGTTGTATATCTTTCAGGTATTACCAGACTTCGAGCTCCTTTTGTTATTTTTAATACCGAAACGTTGTTTTTATTTTCTAAATACAAAGTGGATGCTTCATGCATAATTTTGGCAATATCAACTCAGAATATTTGAAATTTTTAGGTTATTACCAATATCCTGAAAATGTGTATTTTCAAATATTTTGGATGTGTATTGAATATTTTGAATACGTTCAATATTTTAAATGTTTTAATTGTCAACGTTTTTAGAGTATATGGAATATTGAATATTTTGAAAATTTTAAATGTTATGATTGTTTTGAATATTTTCAATATTTTGCATATTTTGGGCATTCTTAACACGCCTAATACCCTGAATATTTTGAATTTAGGTAGCCTGGATGTTTTGAAATTTTGAACACTGCATATTTTAAATATGTTGAATATATGAATATTTTGTACTAGCTGATCCGGCAAACGTTGTTTGCCTTCAAAATGTTAATGTGGTAAAAAAATCTTCAACACCATCTATCACTTCAAATAAGCCTTTTAAACCTTCCGGAATACTCTACTAATAATTTAAGACCAAAATGAGCCAAATCGGTCCAACCGTTCTCGAGCTTTAGCGAGACTAACGCACAGCAATTGATTTTTAGATATATAGATGTAAGATGTATGTATATTTTGAATCTTTTGGATATTATAAACATATTGAATATTCTGGGTATTTTGAATATTTTGTGTTGAATATTTTGAATATTTAGAGTATTTTGAAAATATTGAATACATTGGATATATTGAAAATTTAAGTATTAAGTATTAGGTAATATTTTAAATTTCAGAATAACATGAATATTATAAATTCTTAAAATATTTTGAGCATTTTGAATAATTTAGATAATTTCAAAATCTTACAAATTTTGAAAATTTTCAAGTTTTGAATATTTTAATGTTTGATTTTGTAAACATTTCGAATATTCTAAAGACCTAAATATTTAGAGTATTTTGAGCATTTTGACCATTTTCGATATCTTGACAGTTGGCAGGACAGATATCTATTTCTGTATTCGTCAAAATGTTATCTGCTGCTCCCTCCCTTCTGCTGTTTGTGTTATATTCCGTTGACGAAGAATTTCCCACAGCTTCGGTATTGTTAAGAGTTGTTACAGGTCAACGTCAGTCCTTAAAACATTAATTATCATTTTTTATTTATATTTATTTAAAGGTTTATAGTTTTAAATATGGGAAAGAGAAATATTAATATCTGAAAAAGGTCCCATTCAAACTTGATTAAGAAAAATTTCGTTTATTTTGGAAAAAGTGCCGCTCACTTGAATAGCACTTTTTCTGGGCTCGATTTTCTCCAAAATAATAATTATAATGAACTTGTTGTGGTTTTATAAATCATACTTCACGTATTTGCTGTAATCCTATAACATAAATTTTCTTTCATTTTAATGAATTAAGTACTAAAACATTAAACACAAAAAAAGTCAAAAATGCAATTTCAGTTTTTTGTTCATTTGAATAGCCCCCCTTACAAAAATGAGATTATATGCGAAAACATTAATTCTAAATTAAAGGTATTATTGTTTACTTACATTTAAAAATAAGTATTTTAAGTAAAACTTAGTAGTGTGTGCTTCCGTCCTGGTTGAGCATATATTCATATATTCTGTTCGGTAAGGAATCATACAGTTTTTTGATTAGGTCCAGCGAAATACACGACCAGGCCTGTTTAGTTTCATTAATGAGTTCACTTTTGCTTGAATATTGCTTGCCTGATTCGTACACCTTGCGTACTAGCCATCCCCAGACGTTTTCAATAATGTTTAAGTCTGGAGAGTAAGACGGCCAGTTCATAACTTCAACATTTTGGCTTTCAGTCCATGATTTGGCAGCAAGAGTCTGTTGGATTGGCGCGTTGTCATGCTGGAATTTCCATTCCAAGTTAACGAAAACATTTTAACTTCAGGAAAAGTTTTTTCCAGCACGGCTTTCTATGAAGTTGCATTCATTTTTGCAGAGAGAAACCCCATACTCTATGGTTTGAAATTTTTTGCAAGTGATGTGTGGAAGTAGGAGAAACAAATAAGTAAAAACTGAACCCTTATGTGAAGTGTACTTGAAATAGTAGTCAATATTGTTCAATGATTAGGGGCGGGGCGCTATTCAATTTAGCGGCAGTGTACATTATTACAGGTTAAATGTAGGCTTTCTAAGTTCAATTAAACCTTTTCCAGTGGAAATAAACTTTTCGAATGCAAACGAAATAATTTCTCGTTAAAATGAATTCATTTTCAATTGAACTCTTCTTCAAATCAAATCTCTCCAGATTATATTAAATATAACTTACTCATATTAAAAAAGCTTTAAATAAGTGTTTATGAATTAAATAACGAACATATTCATCAGTTTCAACATGTTTAGTAATTTCAATATATCAGATATTTTTATGCTTTCCGTATTTTCGATATGTCCATATTTTATATTTTTAGTATTTTTTTATATATTCAACATTTTTAAACTTTTGTCGACTTATTATTTTCGGCATTATCTTTATTTTTAATAAATATGTTCATATTTTGGATGCTTTCATATACTTCTAATATTTTGGAGTTTTAAGTGACTTCAAAATGTTGAAATTTCAATATTTTACAATTTGTAAATATTTTCAAAATTTCAGTATCTTCAATAATTTCAAAGTTTCCAATATTTTCGTTTATTCAGTATAATCTATACATCAATATTATTCATAATTTTCACTAGTGTTATATATGTGTGATATTTTTAGTATGTTTGATATTTTTATGGTGTTAACATTTCCAAAATTTTCAAATTGCAATATTTTAAGTGTTACATGAACATATTCATTGGTTTTTAAATTTGTAATATTTTCCATAATTTCAATAATTTTGATATTTCTAATATTTCCAACATTTGTAATATTTTCAGTATCTGCAATAATTTCATGCTTTTTACATTTCCAAAATTTTTAATAAGTCAAAAAATACAGTATTTTTATTTTATCTCAACATTTTTTTCAACATTTTGAAAATATTTTTTATTTATATTCGTTGGATTTTCTACAATGTTTCCATATTTATTTTCTATTTATTTTTATTTGTTGGTTTTGTAATATTCTGCAATATTTTTAATATTCAATAATTCCAATATTACCAAAATTTTTAGCAATTTTAATATTTTCGCCATTTTGAATATATTACCTATTGCAATTTTAATTAGTATACAACATTACATTTAACATCTCGCATTATTTAATGTTATTCTAAAATATCTGAATATGAGCTTTGCCCTCTTATTTGGACATATGTTTGCTTTACGATATTTTCTGCTGTATTTTTTTTGCGGTTGTCGTATCGCTTTGTGCTTATTAACGCCTCTTCGAAAAAACGTTTGTGTTTGGAATTGTTAATTAACTTTAAGTAACACAAACGTTAATGAATTTAATGGTCGGTATATTAAATACATGTTAATATAAGGAACATGAGATGACAAAAAAATTGGCGAATAAAATTGTTTATGAATATATAGAACTCGCACACTCACAAACAATATTTACTACAATCATTCACTATTAATGCAGTTGTCTAAAGGTATTAATTTAATGGGGTTCAGACCCTTTCCCAGAACAGATTTTGGTACTCCGTTTATTGTATTTATCACCTGGTGATTTCAATGATTCAGTGTTTCAGTGATTCAGTGATTACCATAATTTGTTTTTGTTTTAACGACGTTTCTACATTTTTATTTTTTCGGACCTCTTCCTCTCACA
>JAHXMU010000013.1:1829685-1849350 GCA_019455685.1 Philornis downsi
AAACGCAGAAAACAGTAGCTGTTTTACGAATATCGGCAAATAAATGTATAAATTTGGAATAAAATCGCATCATTATCTCAAAAATGAAGGAATCAGCTAATTTAATTAAACAAATTAGCAACGGTTTATGAAAATGATGAAATAATATCGATAAAAATATCTTTAAGAACCAGTTAGGATATGTTTGAACAAAAAAAAAAAAAGATAATATGTACATATTTTTAATGTTATGGCAAGTCTTATCTTCAACCATACATACTGGTACAGCATTTCTATAAGACTTAGTTTTCAGTTTCGTGCAAAAAAACTTGAAAGATTCTGTAATGAACATTCAAATATACATATATGTACAGTTTTATTCAGTCCGCTAGTCCGGCAAGGCGGTTATCTGAAGTGTTATTTGTTTACCGATAGATTTGTCATTTACGAATATGAATCGTTTAACAACCGAAAAACGCGTAAAAATAGTTGAGACTTACTACAAAAGTGGTGATTCAAACGTGGGCACTTAATCGAACAAAATTTACTCAGCGATGAAACTCATTTCTCACTTGGTGGCTACGCCAACAAGCAAGAACCCAGAAGTGATTGTGGAAAAACCATTGCATCCGGAAAAGTGGCTCTTTGGTGCGCGTTGTAGTCTGGAGGTGTCATTGGATCGTATTTTTTCGAAAACTACTTCTAAAGCTGCAACCAATCCAGAGACGGTCATTTAAATAACATTGTATTTCGTACATAATTGCAAAGTCCAAGCATTATAATGAAATAAAAGTTTCATCGAAATCATAGCTTTAACATTGCTTTTGAAACCGAAAAATGAATTACCCTTTACAAACAGTACAGAAATTGAATCAATCAGGCAGAACCATTAAAATACTTCTAAATAAAATAATAGCAATTCAGCCATGGCTGCAGCAGAGCAAAAAAAAAAAAATACAATGAAGAATATAGCAAAGAAACTAATTTGTTGAGTAAATTGCTAATCAAAAAAAAAAAAAAAAAAAAAAAATATGCATGCCAAACTGCCACAAATAGAACAGCAGAAATGATATCTGTTGCCGTGCAAACGGAAACTGACTGATGAATGCAGATGCTTAAGATTCTAATAACTACAGCGACATCATATTGTTGATAGGATTACTTTCAGCGATCACAAAAAGGAGGAGCGGTTACAATTAGATATCATGATAGGTGAGAGTATTTCCCACTTAATGGGCTTTTACTGTTATATTCATTTAATTTCGTTGCATAATAGTAATCTCTTCTCAATAAAATGAGAAGCTTGCAATTATGGTTCCTGGCATTTTGACCATGTCTTGTCTCTGACAAATTAGAACATGTTAAAAGTAATTTAAGATATTTTTGAAATTGAATTGAATTTCAAAAGTTTGCAAATTACGATTACATTTCAGGTATATCCGTTATTTATACCTTCACTACGTAAAATAAAAGTATATGTATGTATATCGTTTGATTATTCAAAAATGTAACATCCAGAAGGAAGGGTTTAAATTATCAAGTTTCTTTTAGACGAATGTAATTTACGACTTTTTAATTCGATTGTGTGATGTCCGTCTGTTTTGGTTGGCTGAAGATGCTATAATAAGTATAAGTGGCAGACACTTCTTAAAACTTGACGCAGCTTAATATTTTACAATAACATATTTTGTGATCATAAATGAGTTGTATCGGTCCACGTTTGTGATAGCTCCCATAGAAATTGACCATTTTTAAGATATTCCATTTAAATTCTACAACAGTAAATTTTTGTCCGTTGCATTGTTCTGTAATGCTTGGCAAAATTTTCTTCTGGTACCTGTCATAGAAATGAACGATTTACGCCACATTGTCCCAGCCTAATATCTTTCAAGCAGTTCTATGGAATTCAGCCAACTTTGGCACAAATCATGCATTTGATTACTTTTATTTTCCCTACTTTAACCCACTTGCACTTAATTATGTCAGATTTGGTTCGTGTTAAATGTTCTCTAAAGTAGGATTTGAGAATGAAAATGAACAACATCGTGACGTTTGGTCACTTCCCATGCATATTACGAGATTTTCCCAAATGCAGTTTCTCCTCTTCAATTTATGATTAGTTGGTTGGAGTAGCCTAAATTTTTGTTCATTATACTGATTTATAATGCTTGTAATTATGTAATTTTTCAAAAAATTTCCTATAACTTGCGAATTTATTGTTTATTTTGTCTTAAATCCATTTAAGTTGGTTCTCCTTCCAAGTGCAGATATGTTTTCCAGTTCCGAAAGCCAGAATTGTTACAAAAAGATTTTCAGTTTCCAAGAACTAAATTTTCACAACGAATACGAACGTCAATTGGAGAATATTTCAATTCACAAACATTTTACTTTACTTCTGATCGTCTAAATTTAAGCATCTTTATGATATTTTAATGGGAAAAACTATTTTCGAAAACTTCCAGCTAAAATTTACCTTATTCAGTATTCCTTGTTTTTCCATGCCTATTTTTAGAACTTTAGCATGTCTTTGCCCGGATTTACTACTTAATAGGGAAATAAATTTATAAAAATTTCCGAGGAAAAGCTTTTATTTTCTGCGTTTATTTGTCAAATTTTTTTTTGCCATCTTCATCACCATCACTGCTGTAGACATAATCAATTAAAAAGTGAACGAGATAGCAGGAACAATTTTTAACACTTCTGAGTCTAAATCCAGATTTCTCCTAAGGGTAGGCGACTGATTTTACTTCTGCCTTATCAAATGTTAAGGAAGAATCAAAAAAAGAAAGGGGTTTGACGGCAAATGACGTCTAAATTACCACTGCAGTAAAATATTGCGGTGAATTTCTAACCTGACAGTATTTGAAATAATTGAAAATTATGAGGTAGCCAAGAACTCAAATCATTCGTGCAGAATGTCCACTGTGGCATCGATCCGGTAACACTTTCCTTTTGCTATGATTAGGCGCCGGCTCACAATCCATACAGAACCAGTGCCTTTTTGTGGATGCATCGTAACATGGTGGACCCTGCGCGGATTAGCATGCCCTCAAATCCAATAAGTTTGCTTGTTGACGTACCCGTTTACATAAAAATGTGATTCGCCGCTGATGATGATGTTTTTGTTAAAATTGGCCCAAATCCCAACACAAAATTCGCTAAGCTGCGAAAGACCATGTTCTTGTACGTCGCGCGGAATTTTCTACCTCGCTTTTTCCTGCACACACTTTCGCACAGCAGCGATGTTTACAAATTTGGACTCAAATTTGATCAACAAATGTTGAATAGTCTACAAGGAAGGCTAGTATATTGAAACGGCGACACCCATTTTGATAATAAAGTTTTATTATGTGTACTCGCATGCCTCTTTCACGAATCCATTGTCGTTCTGTCGGACATGCTAATGTTTCTCTCCGGTCTATTTCGGACATGATGGTGTTGAACCTTTTTGTAGTTGGTATTGGCTAATTACAGTAAACAATAATTATGATTGTATGCAGCTTTATTAATAGGTTAAAGGCTCATAAAATGTTAAATTTAAAAATTTTAAACATGTAAATGTTAAATTAACAAAAGTACCCGACGTAAATCACACCCGTGGATTGTCTCATATATGAAACTACCACCTATGACCATTACTGACAATGGAACTCGGCACATTCACACTGCAGTTGATATTGAACAATTTGTGTCATATTCACTTGAACTATATTTTCCGCTCATAAACGAACCAAACACACAGCTCTGTGTGGCAAAGAGCATGCAGAACAATGGGCAGAAGAGATCGCTCTTATCGATGACGGTTATACTGAATATACAATTTTACAGCTGATACGACGACAGCGGTAGATGGTTGTATTTTAGGTTGTATTCTCTCCTCCATAGTATAAATATAGCGTATACGTTATAGTTTTTTGTGTCGGGTTTTGCGCACAATAACAACGCAAATAAAGGCAACAACAACAACCACTGAAAGAAAAAAAACTCAGCTAATAAGCAAGCAAGTTCGAGGTTACAAACACAATTGCGATCATTCACTCGTGTCTTTAAGGCAATTTTTGTTTTGCACTCGTTGTTTATTTGATTTTATATTTTGTAGTTTGCTTCTTTGTGGGTATGTTTTTTTTTGTATTATGTTTGTTATTTTTTTATAGTTTCTATTGTAAGTTAAGTTTAATTCTCCATACATATCTGTACATAAGTGCTGCTAACATGTGTGTTTGTAGAATTAAAGTTTATATGGTTGTTAACGATCTCGAGTTAAACTAGTTTTTTTCTTCCCATTTTGAAATCTCAACAAATCAACAAATGGCAGTTGAAAGAACGGTTAAAGACACAGCAACATCAACAACAATATGTGAAGTTGGCTTGATATGCAATTTTTGTTTTCGGGCCTGTGAGCCATTTAGCCGTACACTGAGCCAAAGAAAAAAAATATATTTTTAATATAGAATACTCTTTGTACATATTTCGGCGCGAGATAATAGCTATTAACATACCACTATTGACAGAATATATCATTCAAAAATTTGTGATGTTCGACATTTTTTGCATACCGTGAATATAAAATCGGAATTTAATTAGCGAAGAAAAATTCATTAATTTAAAAAAAGGTATTTTAAGCAGTTGTCAGATCTGTGCAGGCGTGCGAAACAAACAATTATATAATAAAAAATCATTTTGGGTTATTTTCATATAAACCAACAACTGTATTAATAAAATAACTAAGCCAGACATCAAAATTAAAATACTCAAAGCGCTAATGTGAAACGCGAAATGAGGCCAGAGGTACCTACTTACAAAAACATATAATTTTTAAATATACCTGTCCGATTTGCGTTTAATCGAAGAAATATTTCCATGGCAATATCCATAGGAAGGACTGTTACGAAAAATCGTTCATATTTCACAGAATCGTTTCAGAATCCTAAATTCCTTATTTCTTGTAACTTTTATTTATGTTTAATATTTTTCACCACTATGCCTAAACGAAGAATTCCTCTTCAAACAAATTTACAATAGGCTATTGCCACTACTAGGAAGGATTCTCACGAAACGTTATCCGTATTTTTCAAAAGAATTCTTTACATTTACATGATGTTCATTGTTAACATTTCACTAGTATGCTGAAACATAGAATTCTCCGTCAAATAAACTTAAATCAGCCCATTTACATAATACGTACTTCAAGAAATGTCTTTTGTGTTTTCCCACATAATTTCACAACTCTGAATTTTTCCCTTTTTCTATTACTAACACATGTAACATTTTTTTTACCAATGTTCGCAAACGAAGAATATATAAAAGGACATTGCCCATAATTCCCAAACGGAAAATTCTCGGTCAACTAAGCTATTATACCAGAGCATTGCCATTAGGCAATGTGTCCAACTAAACTTGTACCAATAGAAAGAGCTTTCGATAAATACCGTTCACATTTTCACAGAATTTCAGAACTCTAAATTGTTTACTTTTTACTGTTGTTTTACTGTGCCTGAACAAAGAATTCTTCACCAACTAAACTTATAAGGAAGGAAGGACTTTCAAAAAATGTCAGAAGAATTTGCACATTTTTTACTATTTTCAATTAACTTTTGTTCACAAAAACAATATGGCAACATAAAAAATTACAAATTTATTACATATTTAAATAGAAAGAACTTTCAATAAATACCGCTCATATTTTCACAGAATTTCAGAACTCTAAATTCTTTACTTTTTATATCACTTATATGTACAACATTTTTTTGCCCACTGTGCCTAAACGAAGAATTCTCCACCAACTAAACTTATAACAGCACTGGAAGGACTTTCAAAAAATGTCAGAAGAATTTGCACTTTCTTTTCTTTTAGTCAGAAAAACAATATGGCAACATTAAAAATTACAAATTTATTAAATATTTAAATTGAGTAACATCATGTTATCTAAGGCAAAAAGTTAAGCGGAGAGAATCTAAATCGTCCCCGTTACAAAAATTGTCAATATTTTAACAATTTTAAACTCTTATATTCAATTAATCGGAAATAGTTGTCAGTTTCAAACGTTCAGTAAATGTTATGTTCATATATGTATATACTGCGTAATTTCGACTGCTGCTTAATTTCGAAATTTGATTGTTGATAATGGTTTCGATTACATTCGTTCCCTTTGTTTACGCTAATAACATTGTTAATGCAGTGGAATAGTTAAGCTCTGGCCGTAATCTTTTAAAAATATTGAAACAAAGACATTCGTTCGGTGTCATTGTTTGTTTTTGACATTACAAAACTTAATTATAAATAAATTGAAATAACCATAATTGCCAAAATAAAATCAAATAAATAACATAAGTTTTTGTACTCGTTTAGTACTGAAAAGCATTCGAAACAACAAAAATGAATTTTACATTAAGAAAGAAACCATAAAATTTAATGGGTTCTTTGAAATTGGAAGTCACTATCGTTTGCAGGCCAGCCAGTTGTGCTGCTGACATTACTTGCAATCAAATCGTTCGCATATAGGTCTCTTCTGCAGTTCTGCGGTTTTCGTTAAGCTTATAGCAGCTTCTGCCATTGTTGTAACTTTCAGCACTGACACAAATCTCATGTTGTTGCTTTTTTAGGTTTACAACAATAATAGCTACAAAAAGCAAATCAATAGGTTAGGATCATTTTCGCAAAGCATAAAAATATACAAAAAAAAAACTCTGTTACCGAAACAAAAAAAAAAAAAAACAAAATATCAAAATGCTTAGAAGATACACTCAAGTGGGAGGACGGGGACCAGAACCACTAATAACAATGATTGCCAGCAGCAGCACAATCAGCACCAGCAGCAACAATAACAACCTGATATAAGCATAAAAAACCAGTAAACTACAAAGTGAAACAAAAATTATAGTGAAACTTGTTTGTGTTGTGTTTTGTTTTGAGTCTCTGCCTAATTTTAACAGAAAACAGCTGACACGCAAAAGCAAACAATAATAATACTAGATAATAATAACAATTGGCAAGAAATAACAGTTGTGTTTAGAAAAATAGCTATGAATATACCGAAATATACGAAAATGTTTGTCTTAGACATTTAAGGAAGACATTTCGTGTATCTTATTATACCACAGTTCGAAGGAAAGTGCTCATCATTCCATTGAAGATTTTCTTTCTTTGTTATTTGTGATGCATTCTTCAAAAACGTGGAATAATTTTGCGTTCAAGATCCCACAAGTAACCAACTCAAGGTGCACACAATTAATCAACAGAATAAATAAAATAATTGGTTCTGTTTGTGAATAGTTATTTGAACCTTCGGATCTTTTCCTGTTAAGTCGAGAAGACTTTGCATAATTGCAAAGCAGGCAGAAGGAGCCTGCTTTGAGAGGAGGTACAATAAATTTGAATTTATAATAGGAATTTCGTGTTTTATTGCTCAAATACTGGTACTTTTGACAGAATTCATATGGCTAATTGACGAAATCTAACTGAAAAACTACCCTTTACTTAAACCAGTATTAATTAAAGCTTTTTTATTTCAACATTTTTAATTTCTTTAATAGTTTTTCGTTTCAATAGTTTCGGCAATTCCGATGTTTCATTTATTTGCATTTTTTCGATATTTTTTAATACTGCCAATATTTAGAAAATTTTTATATTTGACCTATACATACTGTAATATTTACTATTCTCCCAATTTTTTTTTATATCCGGAATATATTTTTACAATAACTTTAATTTCTTTTTATTTATTTGTTCAGTTGTAATATTTTTAACATTCCTAGGGTATATATATGTATACTGTACTCCTGCCTATCATATGTATATAATTTATAGTAAACATGTTTATGAAGTAAATATAGATGACATAATTTTAATTTTTTTTATGATTACCCCTTTAGTAAAATTCACATCATTGCGGTAAATAAATGTAAAAAAGGGTCTAAAGAATAAGAACAATTAATCAATTAAAAGAATCCGAATTTTATGGTCAATGTTTTTTATGTATAGATTAACACATATATACAAGTAATTGCAGCGACAAGAAATATTATTATCTTGATTGATTTTTTTTTTTGCGTCAACACTGACTGACTCCCCAACCAAACATCCAACCAACCAACATCCTCACAGGGCTCGTGCAGTACTACTAACAAATTGTCTGTTATCGAAAATAAAACAATGACAATCAAAACTCATATCTCTATATATGTACATATATTTAAAAATGTACATAAATGTATAGAATTATATACAGTACTTAAACGTATTTACGTACGTGTATATTTACTTACTATGGAGTGACTCTATGACTATGGCAGCGAAACAAAGAAATTCTCAGTTGGTTTTTTTTGTTTTGTTTTTGTTTTTTTTTTTTGCACTTTTGAATAAACTTTAACCAACTGTAGGAGACCAGCAGCAATAAAGTTTATCAGTAGTGGTGAGTGAGTCGATCAAAGTGTCACTGCTAACTTGGTGGTGAAATGGTGGCCGCCTAGAGTCACTAGTTGGTGTTTATACTAGATGCATTCAAATCCACCATACTTCAATGTAAATCCTTCAGTGCATTTGTGATGCGATACGGCAGCACTGCACTACATGGTCAATTATTTGCAATCACCCAAACAAACATTAACAATAAGGCATTTTAAATGAAACCACAAAAGGTTGGGCAGTAAGATGTCCAGTCGTTGTGTAGGACGTAGCAATTACACTCATTGTAAACCAGAGGTGTCCAGCGAAAATCGTTAACCAATACAGAAATTTCAGTCAGGTGAACTGACTTCCAAACACAAAAGAATTTTGAGTGAATTTATCAAATATCTTTTGTGTTGGTGAATAAGCCAGAAGAGGCGAGGAAAATCGGTAGGTAAATCTATCTAACTAACGCAGTGAATTAACGCACAAAGTTATAATTTAGTGCACTTAGATACTATAATTTATTTGCAGTTTACTGTCTTTTGCTTAGAAGCTAGGGAGAAACCACCAATTTTTACGAAACTGGCAAATGGGTATTTAAGGTGCAATAAGGGGCGTGCAATGCATTTTCATTCGCAAAATGAATGTCTAATGCTATTTAAATTATATTCAGTTTAGTAGAATGGAATGAAAGATATATATTTAGAAATAAAAAAAAAAAAACATTTGCATCCTGTCAATGAGATATGACTTTACACGCATTCTATTTTAAGTTTCGCTTAATGGAATCTACAGTCTTACGACGACTTCTAACTTTATAGTTTGTGAAGTATTTACTACACTTATCAATTACTTGACTAATCAAAATCAAAAGCATCGAGGTGACTGAACTCGCGATCATGCGAACGATTGTCACGTGTGCTAATCATCGGACCGCCATCGGTCATTTGGGAATAAATGAGTTACAATAAATAATTTGAAGGGGAAGTACCAGCGAAAGGATGTTTTCCACATTTTACCAAGCATGACAACTTAATGCAATTAGCAAAAATTTAAGTTGCTGCAATCTACGAATTATAGATTTCCAAAGAAAAAATCGATATATCGGTCAATTTCTATGCGACATATTTAAATTAATGAATACAAATTTAGACTTCTGCAGCTTAAGATTTCCGACAAAAGCTGAATTTCAAAAAATCGGTCAATTTTGTGTAAGGTACTAGAAGAAGCGTGGTAATGTTGCCCATTTTCATTCGCAGACCGTAATGTATTTAGCACATCCTTAGCGTGTACCGAGTTTGATTGATTTGAACGTAGTCGGATAAAACTTAAACTTATAAATATAAGAAGTGTTAAATCGGTTATTCGTATGGGAGTCGTAGTTATTACTTCAAATTTTACCGAACATAGTCGAGCAATATAATGAATGGGCAAACATTTAAGTTGCTGCGGTTTTTAACGACCATTCAAATTTGACTCAGTTTATCGTAACTGCATAAAAGTTATGAACCTAAGGATGTAGGAGTTAAAACGGCAGTCTTTATGGGGGTACAAGAAAGGGCGTAGTTATTCAGACGAATTTTCCAAATTTTAAGAAGCTTGATATAATGAACGATTGGTACGCAGTCTGCGAATTGGAAGGTGATCTCAGCCAGAATCTGAGCCGGATCTGTCAAATTATATGAAATTTCATAAAGATTTGTCGTAGTTATCACGTTAACCAACCAGCTTAGTAGGCAAAATTTAATTGATTTAAAAAGCCATGAAACAAATTTGGTCAAAAGATACTTGATACTTTAAACGTTTCCATTGCGGTGTTCAGTTTCTGCAGTATCAAATGATACATACATATGTACCTCCATTTTTTTGGGCATAAAAAGATTTAAAAAATAGATGTTTGCAAATATATAATTATTGTTTGTGATTATTTGTAATTTTGTAATATTTTTCAAGTGATCATAAATATTTGATGAGATACTGCAAGTATAGATGCAAGTATTGTTACCATAATATTGTTAGAATATGCCATATAATATTGATTCTATATTTGATTCGTTCCTTAATAGGCTAAAAAGATCTACATATACATATTAGAGTAGAGTCAATGTCGTCTGTAAGATTGTGATTGGCGAGGAGAAATAAACAACTATGCCAGCCTAACGGACGCAGTTTGGGAATACTTTATTTAAGGGTTCAACTCAAAGGTAGACAACCAAGTGTGGGAGTTTGATTTGAGAAGATAAATCAACGTGCTATTTTTACTTCCATGCGTATGCTCAGTACAAATACAAAGGAAATACAAAATTTCAAAATAATCCAAACAACACCATGACGAATGAATTAAAAACTATGAAAAATATCATAAGATATTAAAATTATAAGGAATAGTGTTTAGAAGAAGAAGGTCAAAATTTAACTGAGCACTTAAATATAAATCATGAGCTCGAAACATGTACAAGTTTGCATAATCTGCAAGTTATGTAGCTGTACTGAAAATAGCGCATATAATGGTCGAGGTGTTGAATGTTGAAAGTATAAAATTGAAATTTTTATTTACGAAAATATTCTAATGTAGAAAATATTGAAGATATTGTAAACATAGAATGTGTTCAACCTAGCAAATATCACTGTGAATTTCACTTGATAGATTTCAACGTTACTTAAAGATATCGAGCGAGGTAAATCTTCTACCACATGCCGGTTGCTTTTGTGAGCGCTGTACCACTTATATGCACGTGTCTTTTTTTCATCAACTCATATGCACGTGTCAATTCATCGTAAGCCTGCTGTAAGAATCTCAATGCGATATTTGTATCGTTTTTATAAAACGGAGAAGAATTATTTGTACTCACAGTAGCTACTTCGAATATTGCGATAAGTTTCGGTTCCACGTTTCATTTCAATAAATTTTAAAATATTTAATAAATATCTTTGGTCACAAGGATAAATTACTTAAGTGACAATTTTATTATTATTGTGCTTATGATTTGACTTGACCTACATTTACGACCGATCAGCATCCAGAAATTCGACGTGGTACACAAGTTATAGAAAATATTCAAAATAGCGATTTTTTAAAATTAAGTAATATCGCTTAATATTGGTGTAAATAAAAGCATATTTTTTGTTATATTTGTTAGCGCCTTTAAGATACCTGTTGCCATCTAAACGCGATATCGAGATTCCATACATTTTGCAAGTTATAACAAAATTCCATTGTACCGATTTTTTTAACGCTTAATATCTTGAAGTTACGTATTCCCAGTTAAGTCGTTTTTCATTGTAAGCACAGATATATAGATACTATATTAGTTGTGAAAAAATAATACAAACATCGATTTTTATATGATACGATGGATACTCCAAACGCCACCCCTCCCTCATACGTTAATTGCGTTATTCTATAAATCATTTCAGACAGGTGTACAACAACGCTTTATTGCAATAGGATTAACGATGTAGGAGTCTATATTCCAAAACACGTGTTCAAAAACTGATAGACGTAATAAACATGTAGAATAACAATGATTTTTTAAATATGCGCATTGAAAGCGTCGCAAAGATATTTAAATTACCGATACAAAAATGTCTAAACAGCTCATCCTTTCTGCACCTTTCGCTTCACCGCCAATTTTGTCCACTTCTCATTGGTCTACTGATTTTAATTTTTTCATATACTTATTCGTATTGCTTTCTCCTTGAAATCCAAAGTGTTTATTGGATTCATTATGGGGGATTCTTAACATCGTTTTCACAACGAATTTCAATAACGACGTCATTTTTTTATTTCCACACAAGAATTGACAGCCACGACGACAACCACCGCCACCAACAACATTCATGAATATAATTAAATAACACAATTTAGCATATAATTCTCTAGTGCCACAGAAGACAAAAGTAAAATTAACATATTTATCATTGTAAACATAAATAAGCAAATAAGGTGGGCTAAAGAGCATGAGACCAAAGATAAGAATTACGCGATCTTTCAAATATGACAACAATCGCTAAATAATGATGGCAACGAGGAAGCCACCGTACAGCCAGCTGACCATGAATACTCTACAAGTTTTGGGTATTTTTAGAGGAAAATGAAGGTGAATGTTTCAGATACCACACATAGAGGACATTGAAGATGCAAATGTCTAAAAAGAGGAATTCATTTTAATGAAATGAAAATTATATAAATTATTACTTGTAAACTAAAAATGCTATATATCAAATTATTTGATTAGATTTTGCCCCCCACGTGACATAATTCAAACACACCATTACTATTCATGCAGCCTAAATAGTGAACCTCTCATTTGTTTGGATGTTTTTTTTTTATGGAATTGTTTGCAAATGAAATAAAAATTATATTCTTTTATTAAATTAGTTGATCATAACGTTTTGCGGCAAAGACTTTGTTCATTGACCCACAGTGGCAATGTGCTAGGGTGTGTTTTTTTTTTAATTTAAGTGTTATAAAATTTAGAATTTTTCACAAATAGGCGGGATGAGGCCAAGTTAATAATGCCGCACAAAAACGGGCATTGTAAACTGTTGTAATAGATGAACGTAAAATAGGCGCAACTATTCAACTGTGCATACAAATTGTTGGAAGTATAGTGTACACTGTGCAGTGTAGTAGAGAAGTAAATAGGACTGCTTATATTCAGATATGAACAAAAAACGAAATATAGTATTATTATAATACGATAAAAAAGAAGAAAGCAAAAGCGCAATTTTACTTTTACTCTACTGGAATATTCGAATATTCAAAGTATGCAAAATAATCGAAACATTCACAATTTTAAAAATTTCCACTATATTCAAAATATATGTATAAATTAAACAAATTTTTAAAGATAATATGCAAAATACGCAAAAATTAAAAATAGATAACATTCAAAGCATTTCCGTATCCAACATATTTAAAATTTTCAAAATGTTCGATGATTCAGAATATTGAAAGTGTTCAAATATTTAAAATATACCAGTGAGTTTCTTTCAACATTCATAATATTTAAAACGTTAAAAAAAATTAAATATGTAAAATGTCTAAAATATTCCAAACATTCGAAATAACCAAGATATTCGCTCGCAATGTACACTGAGTTTAAAATATTCAAAACGTTGTAAATATTCCAAATACTGGAAATGCCTATTGATACTTTTCATATATAAAATTTCTTTATTGACACATGTCCTTCATCAACAACTTTCATATGGAAAAATGACTTCTCTGATAATTTTCGTATGGAAAAGTGTCTTTGATGACACTCTCCATGTAGAAAAATGCCCTCATTGAAGTATGTTCATATAGAAAATTGTCGTTATTAAAATTTTTCAGAGAACGAAGCTCGCCTTGTAGAAAAGTGTCTTCATTGACAGTGTGTTTTGATAATTGGGTTAAATTGCGACATAGTCATTACTTTTGAGCGCATTAGGCCATTTTAGGTTTTATTTTAGTATTTTTTTTTTTTTTTTGAAGATTTTTTAATGTAATATTTTTCATAAAAATCGTCTGAAATATGTATGTGTATATAAATACAAATTTTTATTCGAATTTACGCTGAGATTTCGGTCTTTATTTGTAATAAAATTTTGTAAATATTACAGGTATTTTAAGTATGAAATATGTTTATTGATATGTGATATGTATGTATGTGTATTGCATTGAGATTATTGATAAAACTGACTTTTGACTTTTTCGATTACAAAAATTTAATGTATCGAGGGATTGAAAGGATTAAATTTATTTCCTAATTATTACAATTTTAAACTTTCAAACATTACAATGATGATCGAATGTGTTCTATTTAATAAACGCCTGTACAATTTTGTTTATAGTTACGGCTCTTTACATTTTCCTGTCCCCTCAATAATTTGTTAGTCATATCATTAAATTAACTTCCTTCTCATTAGTTCTGTATACATAAGTACATATGTATCTATTTACCAAATTTCTTTTATTATTGTCTACAAACATTCATGATAACTTTGTAACTGACGTTATTGTACGCCTGCTGCTCACTTACATTATTTTGTTCTTCCTGTAACTTTAGAGACTATTTGAATGTCTCTGTCACGTTTTCATTTCTTCTCTCATTTGAATTTCACAAACGATTACAAATTTCTATCCGCCATAGTTCATAGACATTGTGGCGTAATTCATTGCGATTTCTGTGTGCTTTGTTGGTGTGCTCGGAATGCATTTCAAATCGCAGAGAATTGCATAGAATTTTGTATCAGTTTAGTAGAAAGTTGTTGTTGTTGGGGCTATTGGTGTTTTCTTTCTTTTCTTTGTAGTCGTAGTTAGTTCTCTGTTTTGCGAATTGTGGTGTATTTTTTAATTGTGTAATGATACGAAATTGAAATTGATTAATTAGAACAATGGCTGTTAATTGTTATTACTCCTATGAGTTGTCATTGAAACTGTTTGCTGAACTGTTAGAATTTCAAATGGTTTTGAACTGTAGCTATCAGTTAGTCAATTGTTGGTGCTAGGGGCAGGGTGTTCTGCTCTCACAAAACGTAAAGTAAGCGGTGTTGTGGGGGAGTGCTTAACATGTCAAATCAGCTGCTTATATCGTCGAGACATTAGTAAATGCTTGCTTTCATAGAAAGTTTTCAGGGATTGTGCTTTTGATTACACCACAATCGTTTCTCCACTGTCCTCCATTAAATCCATTTAATACATTTCTGAGTATCCCTTTGGCGTGATTGCAGTCTTTTGACATCAACACTCTTGATAGGTGTTACGTACATTCTAAATGATACCATTTCCGTACAACCCTCTTGTGGGCAATTTATATGGCCATTCAAATTCCATTCTTATTGTCCTTGTCTCTGTCAATTCGTCGTCCATGGCATGACTTCAATGTTAGCCATATGTGTAATAAACTTTAATTTTAACTAATAAAATATTTACGTATAATGGGGGACGGGCCGTCGACTTTCTTATTATAGAGATGTGCGCGTATGTGCTTTCTGGCTAACGATCACGCACGCTTAGACAAGCTTGCAAACAAAAAAATGTATTCAGGCTTGATATTTTTTTTTCGGAAAGTATCACTTCACGCACGTTTGTGAATAGTATTAAATTAATAAAGTGCGATTTTTTTTGCCACTCACGATCACGCACGACAGCGGTAAAATCATAGAATTTACTTTCATGACATTAGATTCATTTCTTGAAGTGATCACTCACTACCCATGCCTGAACAACACGTGACGCAAAAAATCGCATCACACTTACATGTCTCTTAATGTGTTTACTTGGCTTTGCACGATGTCGTCCTCCCTTTCTCCTTGGCTTCGTCTTTCGCATACATGGTAATCAATTGTCAGGCGATGTGTTAGTTTACTTGCAACATATTATTGCCCTCTTTGGGGTGTACATAAAACTAAGTTTAACATATGCAATATAATGCAATGAATGAAATACATAAGAATCACACCAAGGCAGTGTATTAAAATAATTGTACGGTATCTATCATTGTAAATCCTATATACACTATTTAATTCGAGTATCGACTAATCTACTGCCTAACCCATTTTTGTATGAAAGATTGAAAAATTCGAAATTTATTTTTATGTTAAAAAAGTCGAATTGGTTTTGCAGCTTTTTTGAAAATATTAAAGATTTTGCAGTAGTGCTAACATAGAGAAATAATGCCAATAAGTATTTATAGTTGTGAGACGTTAATTTTTACAGCTGAACGCTAAGCAGATTGTTTCCAAGAACTTTAGCAAAGTGGCGTACAATAATGAAACAAAACTATAATTTATTGAAACTATGGAGGAAATATTGATTTTTTTACTAAAGTGATCGGTGTGTACGCCGGATACTTAATATAACATTTACATTTTTCGTTCTCTTACACAACAAAGATGCAAGGCACCATAGCATAACTGGAAGAACAAAGATTTTGGTGTGTGATTATTTGTATTTCGATTTCCTGAAGATGATCGTCGACTAGGTTCGAAATATTGAAAATAAATAAATTTTAAAAGCAAACACCGAGCCTCCAGCTTGGTTAGTTTAACTAATAACAGATATTCACTAAAAGACCGAGAAAGCAAAATACAACAATATGGAATATTTCATTAGAAATTTCATTGGAAAACTCCAATCCATTAAATGGATAATTTTATTGGGGAGCTTCCAAAAAGGCTGTGCCGGCGGTGCCTATTTTCATTCTTAATTCTTGCTTTGTGAGAAATTTGGTTTAATTTAGTGGAATTGAAAGAAAGATGTGAACCTAAGAAAATCCTATAGAAAGTACCCGAAGAGGCGCAGTTGGGCGTTTAGATTCTTTAAAATTTCAGCAAAAATATAGCCTGCTATATACTTACATTACAAATTAGAGAGGAAGGACAGATTGTGGAGAAATCTGTCTTAGCAGCTACTAGAAGAAGTGGATCAAAATAACTTATTTTTTTTTTGTTATATTTCGCAAAACTCTAAAAATTTACTGGATAAATAGATTTTATTGGAAAACAACGTAAATAGAAAATACTAACCTCCTCACACACATTATAATTGTATTTTTGTTTCTCGTTGTTTCTATCCACATATTGTCGTATCAAAAAACCGATACTAATCATTTTAACTTTTTGTATATACAGGGCGATTTTTTAAGATTTAAGACTAACAAACGAGCAACGATTGCAAATCGTTAAAGTTTATTATCAGAATTCGTGCTCTGTGACAAATGTGCTTCGTCATATTAGACCTGCTGAATCAAGAATTCGTGCTGTTATCTCCAAATTTCGCACCAAATTTACTTTGTTGGATATAAAACCATCGACTCGCATGCGTACCATCGACTCGCATAACATAACACGCATTATTCGTGGAATACAGGCCGAAATGCTCGAAAAAGTGATTAAAAATTGGACCTTCCGAATGAACATTTTGAGACGGAGCCGCGGACAACATTTACATGAAATTATCTTTAAAAATTAAATGGCAAATACCAATTTACCGATTCCAATAAAAAATTGCAATATATGATGCAAATTTGAGTGTTTTATTCGATTTAAAAAAAAATGATTGAGAAAATCACCCTTTATAAATTGAATATTCGTATGTTTGGAAAAGTCGCTAAGGAAAATTTTACTCGTCATTGCTATTCAGATTCGTTCTGAATAATGGTTTTCTCTTGCTGGTCTGCTAGCCAGCCAGCGGAACTAAAAACAACATTTTTTAACTTTCAGGAACGCATTTCAACACTTATTTGTGTATTAACATACGAGTATTTTTTTAACCAACTGTTGTTTTGGATGAAGTTTGATTAAAAATGCGTTATTATCAGTTATGTACTATGTTGTTTTCACGGGGAAAGAACATGTACTATGTCCTTTTCACTTGGAGAGAACTGCGCCAGAAATTGTTTGCTCGTGAAAAAATTTCGCGGTATTGTCAGCTTTTCTTGTATTCGTTTTCAACGCCGAAATTAAAACTTATGTTTTACGTCATAATGTTTTCGAAAATATAATTATGAAATTTGTGTATGTTTTTATTACCGTTTCAATACACAAGTTGACAAATGTATTAATGAATATATTATGACGTAAAAATGTAAGCTGTCCGATTTCAGCGTTGGAAATCGACAAGAAAAGCACTTGACAAAATTTTTTTCGTGAAAAATAGTTTGCTTCAAATTTTACGACCATATTTTTTTATATGGACTTTTTATATATTTAGATATTTGGAAAAATCGATATTTCGGCATTTTGTGTCAACTGTAGAGATTGCTATATTAAATCTTGGACCGTTGTAATATAATTCTTCCTTGGGAATTATCCACCAACTTCTGTTGAAATTAATTTTTAATTGAAATCTGTACCATCTTTGCAAGAATGTATGGGCAGACAAAAACACAACATCTTCAGCTAAAATCATAAAAATACATAAAATAGTTACATAAAAATCGTTCACACTTGACGGGTCCGAATGTACTGACTAACATTTCGTATTTGTGCCACGGTTCAGGCGATGTTAACTTTTCATTTTTTTTTGTTTTTTTTTTTTTTTTTTTTTTTTTGTTTTGTTTAAAATCTATGTAGAAATCAATGTAGAAGCTTGACGCCGAAGCGCCAGTGTGCATGACTGATGACAAATAGGCAAACTGTGATCATTTATTCAGTTACTAAGTTAATACCATCACCAACTGAGTGGGACGGAGGTAGGACACAACTGTAATTTCATTATAAACTTGCACGAAAAAACTATTAGTTTGTTTGTTTTTATCCAATTTCTGCACATTAATGGCGGGCAAAGAATTGTTTACACTGAGAAAAAATAACGTTAGCATAAGAGGTGCGTGCGAGAGTGTTGGTAAACAATTTCCGTTGAATCATACAAACGTCCGTCTGCGCTGTTCGTTGAGCACCCACCCTCTTCCGCTGCAATTCTTTTTTGCTGCTTATTCTTTGTCTACTTCTTCGTCTTCAGTACCCACCCCACCTACCTCCGCCTGACTACAGCTGCTAATACTTGAAACGCAATTTTTTTTCCTTTTTTGTTATTTGCTAAGTACAAAACAGAACAAGACACAGCAGCAATAGCAAAGACGAGGATAGAAACAGTACTAGCAGAGCAAAATATTGAAGAAGAAGATTTACCAACAACTCCTATGAGGTCGGTTATATTTTGTTGTTGCTGGCGATGTTGTTTGGTTCGTGATAACAACGTCAAAGCTATTGCCCCTTATTGTTTTTTGTTTTTAATATTCTACGTATTGTTTTTTGTTGGCTATTTCTTCATTTCCTTGCTATTTGTTTTCGTTTGGATTTGCGGTTTTTTTTTGCGCTGAATAGGTGACTACAATATTTAATAAAAACTGTTAAATTAGTTGAAGTTTAGAGGTAAACAAATCGCCTGATACGCATTCGAAGTAATTAAACGCAACTGAACTCGGCGCTGAATTTAAAACGCCAAATGTAAAACAAGTGAAAAATTGTGAAATAAAAATTAGTCGAAATCCACTGAAAATGTGACCTTAATACGCAGTGAAAAACGTGAAATACTTAAAAACATTTTGGTGTATGATAAAAGAAATAATCATTTAAAAAAAAATCAATTTACTAGTTCTTTATTGAGACTTTGAAATTTAGAAAAAAATGAATTGACGTTTGCTCTTGTTTTTGCTTTATAAATGAGCCTTGATTACTCAGTGTGCATCACTCTCATTTACCACAAGCACAAAAATACAGCGCCATCGTATTTAATGTGTAATTGTTTGTACTGCGTGCATTTCGCGCACAGTGGGACAAATGCGAATAAAATTGGTAAATAATGAG
>JAHXMU010000013.1:1849360-1902449 GCA_019455685.1 Philornis downsi
GTTTTCTTTATCCATCTATTTCCTACTCAAGACATTCTATGTAAAGACCTTTCCTTTTTATTACAAAAATTTAACTCAACCTGTCTTCCATAATTGCTTATCCTACATTTAGTCCTTTATGTTGCTTTATACTACGTTGCAGAGATACACTGCGACTCGCGTTGAATCTCTTCAATCCATTCTAAACGGCATCTGGAATGGTCTTTTGAATTTAGGAAATTTCCAGAGTTAACATGGTCTTTTTTGAACTATTTATGCCACTTACAAACATTTCATTCCGACAAGGTATGTTCACTTCTGCGTTTCGTAAACAAAATTTAATGCAAATTCTTTGCTCAATAAAGTCACACATTGAAAAAAATCACGCAAATCTCCTTTTGTGTCTTACAAAACTGAAACACTAATGACATTTATGATGAGAAATATAGTACTACCAACATAGAAAAATATTTCTGTAAAGCTGAGCTATTTCATTTAACTAAAGTTTCTGTACTGATTTATTGTACATGTGTGATTCATTACGAATGAAAATCAGAAATACAAAACATTAATCAAATCTCCCCATAAGTTGTTTTTACGTGTTATCTGGTATAAAACAAAATGAAAATAAACGATAGTTTTTCAATATTTGCCAAATTGGTAAAAAATAGCTTTTTGATTGGTATTTTTTGTTTGTTTTTTATTTATTTACTTTAAGATTAATATTTTAAAAGATATAAGAAAGATAAGAAAGCCTTTTCTTTTCTAAATGTTGCTCTTCTTTGGCGAGAGTTCTTGCCAAGGGAACACATTTGCCTCGAATGATATTTTCCTCGATATCTGTACCAAAATGTGTTGTCAATAACGATAAACTACATTCAATTTTATTTATTTTTTCTTATTTTAATTTCAATTTCAAATTCTTTTATATATTTTTTTTGCATAAAATGGAATTAATTCGTCTTATCAGAGGTTCCATTAATTTTCGCTTTGAGTTAACCTAACAACTTGAGCCGATCAACTTACTTTGAGTTTCGGCAATGAAGCACCATCCTGGTATTCATCCGTGATATTCATTCGTTCGCTTCAGGGCAAATTTCGTGAAAGATACCGTGACTTGTCTTGATAGCAACATTAGGCTAGTGTCGAGTTGTGTAATGGAAAGTGTTGGAAAATGCGATAGCGGTGCTTCGATGAGTCGTGCGTTTTACAATGTGATTCCGAAACTAAACAGCAGTCGCTTGCATGGGACTTTTAAGGATAGTCAAGGCCATCAAAAGTAGTTCACGCACAAAAACATTTTAAAGAAATAGTGCCTATTTCTTCGGAAAACGTCATATTGTAATGTACAACAATTGGGAATGGTACAAATGACAACCACGTTCAATGTGAGTCTCCATGAATTGACTCAAGCAATTGGTTATTTGGACACACTGTTTGTGGTCCTCCATAAATCCCTACATTGCCAATCATTGACTTGTTTTTATTGCCAGGCATAAAAATAAGTTGCGTGATCGTTATTTTTTTTGGCAACTGAAAATACATTCGATGGATGAGTGCTTTAAAATGTTGGTTGAAACGCGTACGTGGAGATTAATTCGAAAAGCAATAAAACTATTTTCGGTGATAAATATTTGTGTCTATTTCAAAATCACTTTGTCAACGGAAACCATCCTCAATATAAAGAAACACATGAAGTCAAGAAAACCGTTGAAGCTTTGTTGCAATAAAAAATGTCAAATTAGTTAAAGCTCATTGTGTAGCTTTATGTGTGGTAGTATGTTAAACAAGAATGTCAAAATTTGAATTGTCAAAAATTTGATTGCGAAATGCATTTTTCTCGGGCTGTGGCCTAAGCTCGATGGAGTAATCCCACTGATCATAATTTCGATTCTTAAAATATAATCTAAAACAATGCAAATATTTTTTCAAAGTTAGAACGAAGTCTATTTTCACAACAATTACTTCAAATTCCAAATTATATTTTCCTTCATTTAGTGAGGTCTTTTCAATTTGAGAAAGACAAAGACAATATAAATTGTCTTGACAGTAGTTCTTGTCCCACAGTCCACTTGTCGTGTGCGTTATTAAATAGTTTTCTTTTTAGCAAAGCATTTTGTATTTATAAATTAATTAAAAAAAAAAAAAAAAAAAAAAAAAAAAAATATATATATATATAAAACATACATTCATTCATACACAACATGCAACAACTCTGATGAATTATATATTTATTTCTACGAATGGTGGAAAAATTCACTTTTTGTTTCTCTACTCAAAAATTCATTACATTACAACTTAAAATAAATGACTGTGCGATTGTGAGTAATCACTATTAATTCTTAACCATGTCTGCTGTGTATTTTCATTGCAAAGTATTACGCAAAATGTTTCGAATTTTTTTCCTTAACCCATTCGATTCCAGCCTCGATTGGAGGCTTAAAATATCTAATTTTAAATATGTTTTATTAAATATGTTTCACCAGAATTCAGCTAAATGTCAAATGAAGGAAAAAGTGTAAATTAAATCTGGAGGTGGTCTATTAGAGCTATACATATATCTTTAGAAAATTTAACTACTTTCTCAAACAGGGAATTAAAATTAGCATATTGTTTTAAAGTGTAACAGTGACAAATTGTGGAAATACAACTAATACAGGGTGGCGCAATAGAACGTGCATATTGCATCATCTTTTTTTGCGGGGTAGAAAAGGCGCGGGCGGTGGGCGCCTACATCGTTGGGTTGACGGGCTCATGGAGTTTTAGTCGCTATGAATCACTTCGACGGGAAGCGTCGCGCGTTTTGCGTGCGCGCATTTTATGAGAACTCTCGTTCATATATTGCTACTAGGCGGCTATATTGTGCTAAATATGGACTACAGCGAATTAGTGAAGCTCCGAGTGCTAATTTAATTAAAATATGGGTAAAGCGTTTTGAAGAGACCGGTTCAACATTTAAACCACAAGCAAATGGTCGCCCAAGAACATCTAGGACCGAGTTATGGAGTCAGTACGACGAAATCCACAAATGTCGACTCGCAAGAGATCGTCTGTCTTACAATTATCGCGACGAAGTTTGCAACGAATTTTAACATTGGATATTAAACTGCATCCATATAAGCTGCAATTAACACAAGAATTGAAAGAGTCTGACTTCATAGCAAGGCTCGCATTTGCTAATGAAATGCTTAATCGATTTTCCAATTTTGACAATATCCTTTTCTCTGACGAGGCTCCTTTCCTTATGAATGAAATCGTAAACCGTCAAAATTGTCGTTACTGGAACAGTTAAAATCCCAAAATCAAACACCAGGAACCATTGCATAGTCCTAAAGTGACAGTATGGGCAGCAATCTCTGGCAGAGGAATAATTGGTCCTTTTTCCTTCGCAAATGCGCGAGGCCAAAACGTCACGGTTAATACGGAACGCTATGTTGAGATGTTGGACGGATTTTTGGCTCCGGAAATTGAAAGTTCAAGAATAGTGAATTCCAGAACTTGGTTCCAACAAGATGGAGCTACCTGTCACACATCAAATGACTCCATGGCGGTGGTGGAGCAGATGTTCCCTGGCAGACTGATTTCGAAAAAAGGTGATATCCCATGGCCCCCACGTAGTCCAGACTTAACGCCCTTGACTTTTTTTTGTGAGGATACCTCAAACACAAAGTCTACAGTAATAATCCAAGAAACATCGTTCAGCTCAAGGAGAATATCCGTGGTGAAATGGCAGCCATTACACCAGTATTACTGTAGAAAGTTTTCAATAATTTTCGTTTGTGGTTAGAGAAGTGCCGTCGTAGACAGGGTCGCCATTTAGATGATGTTATTTTTAAAAAATAAACTCCATTTCTTACTCTACAATGCCCTAGATTTGTTTTAACCACACATTTTGTATTTATTTTTTAATCTATTTTTTTAAATATGCACGTTCTATTGCGCCACCCTGTATATAGTAAATTGCAAATTATAGTTTTTTTTTCAGGTTGCAGTACGCTCTTTTTGCTTTGTATCAAATTCACAGTAACATAAACACAATTTGGTTTGCAACATGTAACGGCATAATGTACAAATATCGCATTGTAATACAGGGTGGTGAACCAATTGCACTACAATAAGAAATTCAAATAACTTTTTTTTTCATCAACGTATTTCAGTTATTATTTTGTAATGTATAGAAAATATAAATTTTATTTTATATAACTAATTGGTTTTGAAAATGATAGACCGCAAGTGAACTCCATGTTTATTCATTCACGCATATGCGATAGCAGATCAAAAAATTATTCATTACGGGATCGCCTGAATTATTGTTTTCATGGAATGCTTCAATTCATTTCATTTTCATTTCATTTATTGAACAATCTTGTAATTTAAAGCCTTTTGGCCAATATTAAACAAATTACAAAATGCATAAAATAAATACTACTTGAATTGGAAAACAAAATATAACTTAGAATATGAAATTAAATTAACTAGTAACTAATTACCTATAACGCTCAAATTGAAGTGCACCACAAAGTAGGCGATATGAAGGGAAATAAAAATAATGAAAATATTGCATGATGTATATATGTAGGTCAGGCCAAATTGCATTTTTTTTTGTTTTTTTTTTTTTTTTGGTTGCTAAATCACAATAAAATGCGTAAATTGAAATAAATACTACTCCAAAGTAAATGTAAAAATGTATATAAAATAAAAAAAAAATTAAAAATCACATAAAATCATACATTTAATATCAACCAATAAATACACCAATAATTAATAAATATGACTCGTAAATGCAAGCATTAAGATGTCAAAGAAGATGTAAGATGTAAAGAATATTCACCTACGTCAACTGCATATGATAGATAAGTCTATTACGAAATATTGTGTATGATACATTTAAATTTCTAAGCTCATTTAGCGATGTATTATAGCTACGAGCTACTCTTACATTAAAAGATCGTGCTGTAAGATGGCAAAGTTTGGGGATAAACAATTGCCTTCTACGAACGGAATGACAATATTTAAAAGATTCGTATAGGAAACGCGGACATTGGTTAGAATATATTTTGTAAAAACACAACAGCAATCGTACATCGACAAATGCAGGAAATGAACATCCCAGAAATTTAATCACAAAAGGTATTATATGTACACGTCTCTTTAGAGAAAAGATGTAGCGAACAGCTCTGTTCAAAGATAATTGAAGGAGTTTCATATATTTTTGATTAGTAGCAGAGTATATCTCTAAGCAGTACAGAACACTTGGCATACTAGGGCATGAACCAGTTGCTTTTTCACATACAGCGGGAGCGACAAATTAGTTGTGTATAACTGCCTCAATGCATAGTTAACACTTAAAACAACATGATTAATGTGCTTCTCAAAACGCAGCTTATCATCTAATAAGACTCCCAAACATTTCATGTCATTCACAAACTGTAAATTAGAACCATTATAAACTACTCGCAATTCACCTTGATTTCGTTTTGTACACCTCTTGCTTGACACAACCCTTTAAAAAAAAAAGTCTGGTGCAGTCAGGTCAGATGACCTTGGGGACCAGCGGAAAGTGAAGTTTTTGGATATTAATTTGTTTAAAAATTTTCGCTGGAGCTCCGCCATAGCCGGTCTGGCTATGTGTGCAGTTGCTCCATCTTGTTGGAACCAAATGCTGTTGTAACAGGTACGTCTTCGGCGCAGTACTGCGTAAAAGAACTCCTTCAACATTTTTAAACGACGGTCCCCATTGACAGTTGAGAGTAGCACGATTCGTGCGCCACCCTGTACCTTTTTAGTACCTAACTAACATTTGAATCAATTGGATTAAGTCCCATGTTCGCTTATAAATTATTTATAACTAAGGTACTGAGATATTTTAGAATTTTTAATTTTTAATAATAATTTTTTTTTTTTGAATTGGGTAATTATATTAGATGAACTAGTGGCAGATTTAACTAGTAGTGATATGATTAATATTTTTAATATTCCCACGTAAAACCTGTACAGAAACTAAACGAGCTGACTTACATATAATTTCCAGCAATGTGATTTTTAGTCCGAGAGGTGCCAGAAAGGGTGTGGTTCTACTCTGCCCAATCTATTTCGAATTTATTTTCGAATTTGATGCAATTGATTGAAAGACAGGATTCTAGGAGTATACAAACTAAATTAGATAAAACATCACGCAGAACGTGGTTATCGGGTCGATATTGCCAAATTTTATCGAGCATTGTGAAGTAATGCAATTAACAAAGGTTTAAGTTACGAATTAGGGATTACAGAGCAAAATTAAGTTTCCGAAAATTCGCCAATTTCTATGGAGATCGCAAAAAAGAGGTGTGGTAGTGTTCTGGGTAAATGTTGAAAGAGGTGAAGCTCAGGACATAAAGGGTAAATCGGTCGATTATAAGAAATTACATAGGAAATGTCGAATTTCGGAAAATTGGCAATTTGTTTCATTCCCAAACTCTCAATTTTCGTTCTGAAATTCCACCTTGGCAAACTCTCAAGTCGCACGTAATTTTACCAAACCTAGTGCAGGGTATAAAACTAAGAATATATAGGTTAAATCGGCCATTTGCATGTGAGGTACCAGAATGAGGAGTTACAGGTAACAAATTATACTTAGGAACATCTATCAATATATACAGGACGGCACCAGAAAGTATATATTAAAAGGTACACAAAAACATTTGTTTAAAAGGTGCTTTGTATTCTAAATGTTTCCTTCTGGATGTTACATTTTTGCCATATCAAGCAAGTGTACTTTCATTCCTTCGAATAATGATTCGGATAATATTTGATTGGAAGAACAGCACGTCAAATTATTTAGTATCTTATAATATTTGATTAGGTTGGTGTTGAATTGATTGTTACTAATTTGACCACAAATTTGTCTCGGTTCTAATCTGATCTAAGTATATCTTTTTCATGTAATAATATGGAAATTCTAAATTTCATTATTTTAAACCTGTTATAATAAATAAAACTTTAACTTTAATTCGAAATAAACATTGATTTATTTCGAATTAAAGTTTTTTCCTGAGTTTATTTTGAAAAATTTAAATCGACAGGGGTAGGCTCCCCACATTGCTCTTTTTTTTAGGAAAAAAGTATGCATGGAGGCAAAACGATTTGTGGAATATTCATTGAATGGTTGAAAGTGTTAACATGATTAAAAATAGGTTTTGATACATAATTGATACATAATTTCGGATTGTTTGTTCCATATTGTTATATTTACAATAACAATATTATCAATGTTCTTTAAAATATTACCATTTCCAATAGTTTTATTGACTTTTTACTTATGTTAAATATTTTCCACATTTTCAAAATAATATTTGCGATATTTCTAAAGGATCAAGATTTTTGAAAATTATAAATAAAAATCAAAATATTTAAAATGTACAGAATATTGAAGCTATTCAGAATACTGCAAATATTCAAAAATGTTCAAAATGCGCAGCACATTCAAAGCGCTTAAAATACACAGAATATTGATGACTTTCAAAATATTCTGAATATTCAAAATGTTTGAAATAATCAAAATATTGAAAATATCTGAAACATATCCAAATATTGCAGATCTTCAGAATATTCCAAAAATTATAGATATTCAAAATATTCAGACTAATCAAAAATGTAATCATTCAAAATGATAAAAATATTTGGTATATTCACAATATTCATGTTATACAAAACTTTTGAAATATTCTAGATATTCCAAATATGTAGATTTTTTAAAATACTCAAAAGAATCAACATATTCGAAATATAAGAAACATTTAAAATCCTTATAATGCTTCATATATTGAGTATATTTTTAACATTTGGAATATTTGGCACAATATAATTTCCATTTGACTAATTTTCTGCTAGATTTCAATGTTACCTCTTCGTCACTTATATTTTCTTATTGCGCATTCTTAAACAATATACGTATACTTCAAGGATATTTGTTTTCAAAACAATAACCGCATACAGTATGATATATATACATATATGCTTTGCTACAACGGCTAATGCTGTGTAATACTTGAAAGTCAAGATTTTATGCCATTTTAAAGATTTCTTACAAAATCTCGTAAATATTCCATAACAATTTCGTGTGGCACTTGCCTTGCTGTAGCCGCTTTATCGCCTCAATAAATAAAAACTACGACAAAGATGGGTACAAACGAACGTGTAAGATGACTTTCACAGCAAATTCATAATTTTTGATCTTAGGAATTTTAGGCATTTCTTGTCCGTTTTCTGTTTTTTCTCCCCTTCCCTTTGTAGTTATAAGATATTTTGCTTAAGTTGTCAATAAAATCTCGAGTGTTGAGCACTTGAAAATTGCATTTAGCACAAATAAGATAACAAATTACAAGCGTTGTATAATTATATATGAAGAGTATTGATGTTTATAGAGTAGTGCAATGTTCTTAATTCTGTTTTTATTTGTATTTTTTTTTACAGAAGTCGGTCGGACACGTATATCATCATCAACAATCGATCGACATCAGGCGGTCAGTGATTCACTCGGTTAAAAAAGAAGGCGATATAAGCTTGAAACAGCAAAATCGTGGCAGACAGTCTGGCTCCAGTTTGTGTCTTTTGTTACTTCTCAGTTTTGAGACACTGAGTAAATATTGAAACAAAACAACAACAATAAGAGAAAGACAGCGAACACCTGCACAATTAACAACATCAACAAATAAGTCGATTAAATTTATTGCACAAATACAAAATAAAGCAACAACAACATCCACATCTTCTTAAATAACAAAGTCGTTGAAATTAAAATTCAGCCCAATAGAAGTTATACGAGTAAGTCTCTTCTTTACGAAGAGGGTTTCGGCGGTCTATCTCCCATTTGCAAATTTTTTGACTCTCTTAGATTTTTTCACTCTCTTGGAGTTTTTCTCCGAACGAGAGATTTGAAAAAATCTTGAGTTTTCGGGAGAGGCAAAGGGAAAGATTGAGCAGAGAACAATAGAAGTCCTAAGTGACAGGTAGTTTTATCACACAGATCTTAAGACGAGTCACTCGTCATGTCAGCGGATTCACCACGCCGTTCTGGCACTTCGTCTCGCGGCATGATCGCAGTACCAGCCATTGTGCCTCCTCAGGTCGTAAGCGACCGATCTATATTGGATTCTGCCATTGGTTTCATTAATGAGGTTACCTTGGCCCATCAGCCGCATACGGATCCCAAAGATACCATAACTTGGGCGCGATTTGAAACAGCTGCCGACATAAGCGACCCTCGCTTCGGCGAAGATTGGGAATTGGAGGGAAATGTCGCCCCGCCTTTGCTGCTGACCCTAGGCTATGGTCTGGGTGTCCAAGTATGGGCTATACCTGCAAATGGCGAAGCCGTTGAGGTACTTTCATGGCGTCATGGTATCGTGTCTGCCTTGAGAGTGCTTCCTACACCCTCGGCTTCTGTGGCCATAGAGGAGAATGGCCGAGCCGATGAACCCACAGATATTTTTGCCGAAAAGCGTCCGCTGATTGCCTTAGTAGATGGCAGTCCTACGTCGGGCTCCCAACCACAGTACTGTTCGGTGAACTTTATATCTCTTAAGACTGGTACACAAATGAAAGCCATCAAATTTAAGAATCCCGTAATAGATATTCTGGCCAACCGCTCTTCAATTGTGATCACATTTCATGAGCGAATAGCGGTGTTCGATGCGCGTACGCTGGAAGATCGTTTGTCCATAACAACTTGTTATCCCAGTCCAGGGTAAGTTGTAACGGAATATGGTAAAATTAGAACATAAATTTATATGATCTATGTACTCTTATATTCCCTTAAAGAATCAATCCCAATCCTATTGCTTTGGGTCCCCGCTGGTTGGCTTATGCTGAACACAAACTAATACATTCAAAGCGTAGTGGCGGCGGCTGTGATGGGGAAGGTGTGGCTAGCTATACGGCCACGGTGTTAAATGCCTCTAAGTCGTTAGTGAAAGGTCTACGAGAATTGGGTGAACAAGTGGCGGCTGGTCTGACCGGCGCTTCCGCCAGTGGTACCAGTTCCAAGAACACTTCATTTGATTCAGGCGCGGGTGCAGAATTCAAACAATCTGGAGTAGTGACCATTATCGATATAAAGGTAAGAATAAGCAACACACACTTATTTTAAAAATATTATTAAAAAAACGAATGGAATGAAAATTTTGTATTCACCTTATATACATTTTATCAATAAAGTATTGGGAGTTGCTGTTCTAAACTGAAGATGCTTGTAGAAAATATAGTCTATATAGAGTCCCAGGTTGGTGTTACAATGGTTAGGTCAGTCGATATCATTAGTACGTGACGATTATGACAATGAATAAAAACTGTGACATCTACTGTAGTTGCCATGCAGAAAGTCATGAATTCGAATGTGGATTTGTTGTGGGAAAGAGACTGGAATACCTTGTCTCACAGTTTAACCCTATAAGTGACCGTATAGCCTCTATCCGCACTAAAGTGAAATATTTTTTCATGACGTTGATCTGTGCACATGCCCCGATGGAAAAGAAAGACGAGGAGACCAAAGACACATTTTATGAGTGCAAAGAAGAAGCGTATGACTACTGCCCTGGCCACGACATTAAAATTGCTCTGGGAGATTTTAATGCCAAAGTAGGAAGGGAAGATGTTCTTAGTTCAACAGTCGGAAAGTTCAGTCTACACGGTAATACCTTCGGAAACGGATTCAGACTGGTTTCGTTCGCTGCGGCACGTAATATGGTAGTCAGTGGAACACGATTCCCGCATAAAGACATCCACAAAACAACGTGGCTTTCTGCTGATGATAACATGAGGAATCAGACTGATCATGTGGTAATAGACGGAAGGCATGCTTCTAGTGTCATGGACGAGCGTGTGATTCATGGTGCGAATGTTGACTCTGATCACCACCTGGCTGCGGCTAAGGTACGCATGAGATTAAGCAGAACGAAAAATGTTCGTAACCAGGCACAAAGGAAGCTCGACGTCGCTAGGCTGCATACCCCTGAGATAGCCACAGCCTACTCTACCACACTCTCACAACTACTACAACTAAACGCCCTGATCCTGATGTTCCTGACGCACAGTGGCAATATATTGTGCATTCTATGGAAACTGCTGCAAAACCATACAAGAGTATGAGAAACCGCGGTCAGACAATCCCTGGTGCGATGAAGAATGCCGCATAGTGTCTGATGAAAAGGATGGTGCATACACGACAACGTTGCAGCCAATTGTAACGCGAGCAGTTGGGGAACGCTGCAACGAGAAGAGAAGAGAGGTAAGCGGTTGTGGAAAGAACGTAAGAGTGAGGAAATAGAAAGGTACAGGGATAGAGGTGAGGCCCGAAAATTCTACCAAAAGATAAGAAGTGCAGGGTACGAAGCAGGGCTCTCTTTTTGCAAGGGCAGCGAGGGAAATCTGGTCACAGATATGCAGAATGTGCTGCAATTATGGAGAGAGCATTTTTATAAGCTCTTAGTTCCGGATGGCAGCACGAGTGAGGAAATCACCCCAATAATCGACGATGGCATAAACTGCCCAGCTCCGAGCCAAACAGAGATCTGAACAGCAGTAATGCGACCTAAGAACAACAAAACTGCGGGCGCTGATGGCCTGCCAGCAGAGCTGTTTAAAACTGATGGCGAGGAGCTGGTAAACAGCCTGCATCAGCTCCTAAATACGGTTTGGCTCAAGGAAAACATGCCCGATGATTTGAATTTGTGTATACTGGGTCCTGTTTTTAAAAAAGGCGACCCAAGTATTTGTAAAAACTATCGCGATATCAGTCTTTTACCCATTGCTTATAATGTCCTGCCGAGTGTGATATGTGAAAGACTAAAGCCGATTCTAACTGACCTGATTGGACCTTATCAGTGTGGCTTTAAACCTGGTAAATCAACAACTGACCAGATATTCACACTACAAAAAATTCTGGAGAAGACCCAAGAAAAACAAATCGACACGTACCATCTTTTCTTTCGATTATAAAGCTGACTTCGATAGCCCGATACGGCAAAAACTATATGAGGCCATGTCCGAGTTTGGAATTCCTGCAAAGCTTATACGTCTTTGTGGGATGACACTGACTGACACGAAGTCTTCAGTAAAGATAGGAAAGATCTAAGCGAGGATTTAGGCAGGGCGACAGTCTATCGTGCGGCCTCTTCAACATACTGTTGGAGATAGTTATGAGGAAAGCTGCAGTTAACACGACTGGTTGGTACCATCTTTAATAAAAGCCATATGTTACTCGCATATGCACTACGAGATATTACTGCAGCCTTCTCAAGCATCGAGAAGGAAGCAGCGAAAATGGGTCTGGTGGTAAACGAGAACAAAACAAAGTTATTGGTTTCAACGAACAAAGAGTCTACTCATTTGGGCGCTGTGTGAACATTGACAACGATAATTTTGAAGTGGTGGAAGAATTCCTCTACCTCTGTTCCGCTGTAAACAAAACGAATGGTGTCAACATGGAGATAAAGAACTCGATGGACGGTGAAGAAGAGAGCGACCAAATCTGTGTTGGAAGGACTAGGCGTTTGAAATACTGTTGAAGCTTGGTGTGACGAATTGGAGGAGAAGCGCAGAGGATCGAAGCGCTTGGAATTATTTTCTAGGGGCGGCGTATAATATAGATAAGCATGTCTATTACAGTCGCCACCTAAGAACAAGAAGAAAAATTTATCTGAAATTTTGTATTGCGAACGAAATTTTATTTCGCTTATCCATTACAAATGTTGTAGTTAGAAGGCTTGTAGTGATTCATCATAATCAAAATCTCGCGCCTATGAATGGAACAAAAAGTTCATGAAAGGTCATTGTAAAGTCATCAGACAGTTTGATCGAAATTAAGACGCAAAAGGTGAAGGAAACTGTACTCTCCAGTTAGAGAGAGAACTTAACTTATCCCATGAGTCCGTTCGTGCGACTTTAATTCCGGAAAAACTGAATTTTCTTCAAAAACTCGATCGAAAGAAAAGTTTTTCTTTACGAACATTTTTCGCGTGTCCAAAACTAAAATTGCCGTTCAAAAAAAAAAAAAAAAAAAAAACCCATGGAGATGGATATCCAAATATTTCAATGTGTCTGCTCGTAGCATGGGACGAATACTAAAAAATTAACCGAGAAACACAAATAGTGTAAAGTTTAACACCAGCACAAAGGGAGGTTGTAAAGCAAGAGCAAGGGCTGTTAAAGCATTTGCTGCACGTTGGAGGTTAGTGGCTTAAATATTGTTCCCCGCTGAGAAAACAGAACACGATAATGTCGTATTCGTGCAGCATTGAAGCCTTTCCGGACAGAATTGATACAGTTGTCTGTGCTAAGATGGCTACATCGGGCAATAACATATTTTTCGTAAAATTTCGTAAAAAATGTATTGACAAAATTACATCATTTTACATTGACCAATACTAATCATAACTCTTGCTTTCGTTTGATAAAAGTGTTTTTAATGTCATGTTTAATACTATAACAACTTTCTCCTTTGCATTTCTAGAACCCCTTAAGGGACTATAGTCCCACTTCCGGTATACCCATGTCCAGTGCTTCTTCTGCAGGCTCAGATCCCGTTGTGGCCCATTTCATTGCCCACTCCGAAGCGCTGGTAGCCATGGAATTTGACAATTCTGGCATGCTTTTGCTTACCGCCGATCGCAGAGGTCACGACTTCCATGTGTTTCGTATACACCCCAATCCCGTGGGACCCAGTTTAGCTGCTGTTCATCATTTGTACGTTTTGCATCGTGGTGACACCAGTGCCAAAGTGCAAAATATTTCTTTCTCTTTGGACTCCCGCTGGGTTGCGGTATCAACATTAAGAGGCACTACGCACGTATTCCCTATCACCCCTTATGGCGGACCAATGGGGGTAAGGACACATACATCACTGCATGTAGTGAACAAGCTATCCCGTTTCCATCGCTCGGCGGGTCTATCAGCCGAAGGTCGCTCCAATTCCCCGATATCACATTCAGAAAGTACCACCTTTACGCTGTCACTGCAACCCTACCACAATACAACACTACCACCATATCCCAGGCCTATTGTGGTCATGCCCTTGGCCCAGTTACGTCAACCATTTGCTTTGGGTTCTCCGCCAGGTTCAGCCACATTGCCAGGCAGTAAAACTGGCCCGGGCGGTCAGGGATCTGGATCTCAAAGGCAGAGACTGTCTTCGTTATCTGATGACAGCGGTAAACCTTTAAGTGTCTGTGCTATATTTGCAAAATCACGATCCTGGCTGCTGGATCCACCGAATGTAACCAGGGAGGCTCCCCACCGCATGCAGCGTAAAACCGTCGATTCGCTGTTTGTGATGGCAGGACACGGAGCTCTCATACAATATGACTTGGATACAAAACTTGCCTCAAGTAATATTTGGCCTGCTTTAAAAAATATATACATTTTTTATTTTCTGGAACATTTTTCTTCTACTAGATGTTGCCAAAGAAAAAATATGTGATGACACACCCATAGAGTTGGAAGTTGAAGCTAAAGCTCAATGGAATTTGGGTCGGCGCAAAGAAGGATCTCAAGAGATAATGCCGCCGCTGTCGCCGGATAACTGGTTGGTGAAAAGTCGCAATTCTTGTATGCTGACCGACAGTACTCGTCAATATGATGACTCCGATGATCGAAGTGAGTCATGGTTGTCCCAAGTCGAGATTGTAACTCATGCTGGGCCACACAGACGTCTATGGATGGGTCCTCAGTTTGTTTTTAAAACTTATAATACACCCAGTGGGTAAGTTGGAAGATTTATTTGGCAATCTTTTCAGTATTTGAAGTGCACCATCTTCTTGTTTTTGGGTTTAGGTCAAATTTAAGCCATGTTGACATTGAAGCTGTGGAAATTGGCACAAACAAGTCGACAACTTCTGCAACAACAAAATCCGATAATTCAAGTCCATTAAATATGCCACTAACGGCCGCAGGACGTTCAAGCGCTGTGCCGGTACTCATTGAATCAGGATCATACAGTATGTATTAGTTTGGTTTCCAATAATTATATTAAACTAAGACGGAAATTTACGTTCGAACACATTTTTGTTTTTACAAATACATATATCTCCGATGATAGAAATCTTTCATTTTCTTTTAAATTGTCTATGGACACATTTTTCTTTTTTAAAATTGTCTCTGGAGAATATTTTTATTATAGAAAATTATGTTGTCTTGTAGCGAACTATCTTCCAAGATATAAACATTATAAATATTAATATTATAAATATTATTATTGTAAATATTATTTCCGTAAATATTGCAATTCTCTTCAAACAAATTTTGCTTTAAGCAAAATCTGAACCAAATGTATTTTTCTCTGCGTAAAAATATTTTTATAGTGAAATATTTTGTTTCATCAAAAATTTCTTTTTCGTAATCGGAAGATATTTTGGTTATAGAAAAATTCGGATATTTGCGTTGGGCGATAGTTTTCTTATAAAATAGAAGTTGTTCCTCATGTAGAAAACTATATTCGAATATATTTGTATCACAAGAAACTGTTTTGGAAGATATTAAAATAAAAATAAAAAATACATATTCGATAAAAAAATTTTTTCGAATATGTATTTTTTGTATAGAAAATTATTTTCCAATGTACTATTAAAAAACATTGTCGAAAAAGAAAGAAAACAAATTTTTTTAAAGAAAGCTGTGCTTTGCAGAAAATATCATTCGAGAACATTGTCTTTATGTTTCGATATTTAAGATAAAGTTTTGTTGAAATGTATATGAAATTATATTATTTGTTGAAATTATATTATTACAGTATATGTTTTTCGATTTAAAAAAATTTGTTACAGTAAATTGACTTCACAAGAGATTTGTATTACATAAATTCGTTTTCGTAGATATTTTTCATATCATTTAAAATTGAAATTCCTCGAAAATATTCTTATTGGAAGTTAAAGATATTTCTTCTTATAGGATATTACCTCCGAAAATATTTTTCTTGCAGAAAATGTAACGTATTTTTCTTATAGGAAATTATATTTAAGGGTATTTTCCATATATAAAATTATATTCGAAGAGATTTTGTGTAGCGGAAATATGTTTTCGGAGATATTTTTCATACAGAAAAGTGTTTACGAAGATATTTGTAAGATACAGGGTGGGCCATATGAGTGTTGGCGATTTAATTCTTCAATTTCTCGGTAACGCGCGGCGCGGGGTGGCGGGGGGATATGTTGTTCGCTGCGCCGCTTCCTGGAAATTTAGTCGCCATGGAGCCGTACACGGGAGTGCAGCGTGCATTTTGTGTCCGAGCGTATTACGAAAACAATAAATCAGTGATTACTGCACGACGTTTGTATCGGCATGAGCACGGTTTACACAATTTAAGTGAAGTTCCAAGCGCCAATGTGATACGAAAATGGATCAGAATGTTCGAAACAACCGGCTCAACATTACCAATTATGGTTCGTGGTCGCCCAGTGTATGCTGGGATAACGTCAACCGGGACGAAAGAGGGCATGCGATGACGGTTAGAGCGAATAACACTGTGGAACATTTTTGGGGTTTTTGTCTGGGGGGTGAGAAATTCCAAGTCAGGGTGATGGTACTAGGTCAGTATAGTAAAATCCTCAAAGGTTTCGCGTTCGTATGTGTCAGTTTTTTTTATGACCTTTTACATTTTCTCGGAATTAAAAAAAAGTAATAAACAAAAGGTTATTTGATTTTTATGGTTGCTGTAAAAAAACTGAAAAACGGTCATAAATGTGCGCGGACAATTAAAAGGAAAAAAGGAAAGTGTACTTTTGTAATTATTTGGGTTTTTTCTGTTGGCTACCTGCATGATTTTTTTACACAAGTTGCACCCACATTCATGTGTGGTCATGTTTTAGAACGTCAGTAAAATATTGAAAAATACGTATACGTAATATTTTTTACAACTAAGCGAAAAAACATCAAGATAAGGAAAAAATGTAAAAGATCATAAAAAAACTGACACATACGAACGCGAAACCCTTTGAGGATTTTACTATACTGACCTAGTACCATCACCCTGACTTGGAATTTCTCACCCCCCAGATTGGCTGTTGTACTGTGTAATTATTGCAATATGCTAGCAGACTTTTTGGTGCCAGCTTTGCAAGAACTTCTAGGCAATACCTCGAGGATGTGGTTTCAACAGGATGGGGCCACATGTCATACGGCTAGGGTATCCATAGAGCTGCTGAAAAATGTTTTTCCTGGAAAACTCATTTCGAAAAGCGGGGATATTTAATGGCCCCCAGGTAGCCCCGATCTCTCTCCATGCGATTATTTTCTATGGGGCTACCTCAAATCGGTAGTCTACGAGAATAATCCGACCAATTTAGAGCAGTTGAAGAGGAACATTATTCAGGAAAGTAACAAAATACCGAGAACAACTTTTCAACGAGTTTTCCAAAATTTGCGACATCGGTTCCAAGAGTGTCAAGCAGCCGAGGGAAGCCATTTGGACAACATTATTTTTAAGTCTTAAAAATTCCCATGCTTCTACTTTTTAAGAATACAAATATATTTTTTTTTATGTTTCGTAGTTTTTTTTTTTTTAATTGAATATTTAAACCGTCAACACCCTTATGGCCCACCCTGTATATTGTTTATCTCCACAGAAACTTTTGTCGCTGAAAATCATCTTCAAAGATATTTCTTGTTTTTATTTAGTAATTTTTTTTTGATATCTGATATTTGGAATCTCTCTGCACAAATATTATGTATAGAAAACTCACATCGAAACTATGGTTTTTCTAGGACAGTTCTTCACATACATAGGTACATATTCGATCCACATAGGTATATATGTTTTAAATATGCATATTTTTCATTAAAGACGCATTTTTGTTAATGTTCTTATAACTTCTTATCTCTTATTTCTTTATATTTTAATTATTTTCTGACAATTTTTAGGCAGTATTGAACAATCTCCGAAATTAATGGATCGTTTTCGTCATGATCATTTGGACTCTGACTATTCCGTTGCACATGGTGATACACGTTTAAAAGAAGACTTAGCTGATGCTATGCGTGAATCACCCTCCGTATCAACGGCATCTAGAGATGGGGGTAAGTTTACTAAAGCACAACTTATGACATTTTGTCCCCTTAATTTTTTGTACTGTATTTAATTTTCTTACTGCTATTTTATCTGATGTTATTAAGAATTGTTACTGTACAATTTTTGTTTCTGTGCTCTTTTATAAACCCAATGTAATTAGTTGTTTGTTTCTTTTTATTCCATTATATTGTTGGCATTGGCTTTTTTATTTTTGTATTCATTTCTTGTTGTTTTTATGATTTTTGTTTTGTTTTGTTTGGTTCGTCGTTTATTTTTGAGTTTCAATACAAAAGAAACAATGGTGCATAAATCTAGTTAATTGATCAAACTATCTTTTTAACATGCATTTTTAAAAAGTATAAATGAATTCAGATTCTTTTGGAAATTATGAATTGTATTCATGCCTATTATATGACTGTAGTATGGGATTATGTTAGCAGGGAATCAAAGAATGGTTATATTTAATGTCTAAAGAAATTTTATTTCAATGTTTTCATCACATTCGTTTACGTTATTCGCTATTAGATTTCATTGCTTTCATTCACATTTGAATGCCACTTTGAAATACCATATTTTATTTATTATTAAATCGAAAGGCTTATGGAGTGACAATTCTAGCTATTATATATCACTACGACTTGTAATTAAAATTGGAACGAAAGTATTCAAATCATAATTTGAACTCTATATGGGGTTATTTCCTCAATAATATTGTTGGAAGGAACTGTTTTTACCGTATAATTTTATGTTGTCCTGTATAAAGAGGGATTCTTCATGAAATTGCCGTGCGCAAGGAGTGATGAGTTGCACAATTGGTGTTCTCCATTTTGTAATATTATTAATGTATGCTTCTACTTAACTAATCCTTTTTTTTCTCCATCTCTCTCTATCAGTAAGGCATAGACACCTTTGGCCCATACAATCGATTACAATACATATTTACAATAGATAGATGCAATAGATATTTTAAATTGCGAGTCCAATCTATAAAAGATTGTGTATATTTCGATATGGCATAGATTAGTTCGTATTTTTATTTGTTAATCTCCCTGCATAAATAAAAAACTAAATAAATAAAATCAAAATAAATAAAAATAATAAATAAATAAATTTCATTTGGCCAAAGCATTTCTCTAACTTATCCTCCAAACGGAATAAATTGCATGCAAGTGCGTTAGCACCTTTCTGTTCTTTAATTTAAATGTTGTAAGCGCAATAATTTCTGCATTGTATTTCTTTCTAAGTTAGTGGCACTGTGGCAGACACCTACGCCAAAGTCCACATCATAAATGCCATTGGTGTTCGAGCTATACCAGGTCCTTGAAGAAGCAAAAGGAGACTTTGGCGAGTCTTTCAATGTTTGAATTTTTGTTGTGCGAAGAAGTTGCTAGCATTTCAAACGGTCAGCTCCATTTTAAAAGGTTATTTAGGTCTTTGGTATTTTCTGGCTATACCAATACATTTCAAAACGCATTATTACGGAAGATGAGGCTTGGATCTATGCTTATGATCCGGAGTCTACCATATTGTGCCAAAGATGAAACAATATCGACAAGATCGTGGAAAAGTCGATCAAAGATACAGTTTGTGCTGGCAATTTTCTACGATTATCGCGCATTATGATTATCTTCCGCCGGGTCAAACCAAAAAATAGGGCTAAAATTGCTCCACTACCACCGAAACGTGTAACTTTTGACTATTTCTCAGAAAATACCTCCAGAAATAGAGTTCTGAGTCGATTGATGAGATTTAACGCGAATTAGAGATAAAAGATGATGAAATATATTTGGGCGAATAAACAAAACATTTTTTGAAGAAAACTAAAAATTAGTCTTAATTTAGGGACGCAATTGTATTTTTGGGCATAATTTTTCTCTTGCACAAGTATCTCTACATCGTCAAAGTTTGGTTTGTGTCCTGTAAGAGTTGGAAATTGCGTTTTTCGCTTCATTAAATTTTTAATAGTTTCATGGATCCTGGATCATGGATTTATGCTAGGCTATCCTAGATTTCATTTCATTTATTGAACAATCTTGTAATTTAAAGCCTTTTGGCCAATATTAAACAAATTACAAAATGCATAAAATAAATACTACTTGAATTGGAAAACAAAATATAACTTAGAATATAAAATTAAATTAACTAGTAACTAATTACCTATAACGCTCAAATTGAAGTGCGCCACAAAGTAGGCGATATGAAGGGAAAAAATGAAATGAAAAAAATTAAATATTGAATGATGTATGTGTAGGTCAGGCCAAATTGCAAGGTTTTTTTTTTTTTTTGGTTGGTAAATCACAATAAAATGCATAAATTGAAATTTCGGTACGTTGTTAGATGTGCCGTAGCCGTCGAAACAGTCTATTGCGCTTAATTCTATGTATCAAGTTGGACTTCTCTCGTCTTTCCACCCCAGACCAGCGGAAAGTGAAGTTTCTGAATATTAATTAATTTGGAAATTTTTGTTGGAGCTGCGCAAATGCTATTGACACGGATACGTCTTCGGAGCAATTCCGGATAAAAAAAAACTTCTTTAACATCTTTAAATGATGGTGCCATTGACAGTTACTATTACACCGTAGCACCGTAGCCTAAAATACAAATATTTTGTACAGGGGAATAATAAAAAACAAGTGTATGAGGAACAGGTCTTTAATGTGCTAAAATATGTTGTAGTGGCATATCATGAATGGCACATATTGAATATGTATTATTAGGCAATTAGTCATTGGCTTTGAATAATTAAAATAACGAATAAATGATTAATCGCAAATGTGACTAATATAAAGGTATAATTAAGCAATTTATTGGCAAATTAATCAATTAATAACCAAACATCCAGTAGAAAAAAATTCCCGCGCATCCCATGATTGAGATTTGGAAAAGTTCCTCAGATTCAAAACGAGCTTACACGCATTTCACTTTTTAGTTTAATCAACGGAACCTGCAGTTTAACGACGATTCCGAATTTTAAATTTTGAGAAGCATTTTACTAGACATGTCGATTAAGCGTTGACCGGGGAAGCTCGTACTCTTAATGTATAATTTATCCATCGAATTGTTCTCCGTATGATTGCCTGCATTTTGTTCTCATAGTGAGGTTTTGTTATTGCAACCAGCCTCCCTTCCTCCTTTATCTGCCCTTAATATGACCATGCAATTTTTCACACAGTACTTGTTTTCCAAAAAAAAAAAAAAAAAAAAAAATGTATGTAGAATTTCATGTTCACATTTAGTTTGGTGTAACCGAGTAATGAATTATATCAGAAAATTCATTAAGAGTAAGCGAAATGAAAGAGCAATTCACACCAATCATAATAACTTAGGTGCAGTTGAAAAACTGCATTTTACTAGGTTAGCTCTATTTCATGACTTATTACATAAAGAAAATTGAACAAAAAGGATTGGGTACTTCTGCTAATTCCCACTAACTATTGGTGATCAGCTCAATGGTCTCTTCATTAAAGCATTGTCAAAACATTTTTTTACGATTGTTAATTTCTGATAATGATTTAATTGATAGATACATGGAGGTCCAAAAAGAAATCTCTAATTGGAAGCTATGATGAAAATGTTCTCTCTTGTGTCAGTGGGACGAAAACTTCAGTGAAGGTCGGGCGCCCAAAATTGTTTACAAAAACTTGGTTTAGATCATTCAGCATTCGCATAACGTTTCTAATATTTATTGGAGTTCCTGTTGGAATTGAATATCAATTACAACTCTACCTAAATTTGATTTGGCTTCTGACACAATGTTTAATGTTATCTCAGTTGAATTTTAATGTGCAGGCTCTAAAGTCTGCGCATTTTGCAAAGCTCGATTCAAGAAAAAAGATTAGAAGATATTCTAATTCTCGACAGGCGAATTCTCATCAGCAGACTTGATATAATGATTGTGAACAATTTATCAAGTGTTGTGTATCTGAAACTCTCAACTTAATGAGAAATCTTTCTTGATTTCACAGACTGGAAACACAACACAAGTATTCACTTATCAGAAACATTCGCAAAACTTATTTTCTTTACTTGGGTTGATGTAATTTGTCTCCAAACAACCTTGTTTTATTGTTGGTTTCACAACCAACAAATTCATCGAACTCTACCTCGTCATTTATTTATTTGTGTTTGGTTTGGGCTTGTATTAGAACTTCATTTTTATTGAAACACAAGACCTTTTGAACTTTTTGCAAAGCTTGAGTCAAGAAAGAAGTTTCGTCAAAATAATATTTATTTTCATAATACCAAACATGTGAATTTTTAAAGGATTAAAGCAAGATTTTCTCAAAGAATATGATTGAGTTTCTGTAGCGTTTATAATTATCGAGATATCGGAAAAAAATCTAGGAAACCGAATATACTTAAAACCCGAAACCCGATATTAATAGCCTAAATTTCAGTGACTGAATCAGTATAAAAGTGAATTGGAGGTTTTCAGAAATGGATAGATTATTGGTATTGATATTTTACTGAGTTTGAATTCAAAAATATTCATCATTTACGATGGTTTAGCTTTTAAAGTTAATCTTTGTTTTAAAGGCTCAAACGAACCTTTGCATTTTACAGAATGAAATACTGATTGCAACGGAAATATCGTAAAGAAAAACATTTGTATGAATGTTACGCCAGTTGGAATCTTTAGTTTTCTTAATATAAATTTCTTCCATTATTTATGCGAACTCGATTTTTACTTATATTCTTAGTATGTAAATGCTAAACCATTTTCTAAACACAAAAACCTTACTAACTTTTTGCCCAATATATTTTTTCATTTAACTTTAATTTGTTGTTCATATCTCTTTATAATTTTATTCTTTTTGTTGTTGTACATTAATCCTCACAGCATGTAATTTTTTCATGGTTTAAAAAAACGTGTTTATATGTTTTTGGAAATGTGTGGGTTTTAAAGTCAAAATTGATTATAACATACCGAACAAACAGTATATGTGTGAAATTGAACAAAAAATATCTTTTTTATAAAACTTTATATGTATGATATATAAATTTAAATAAAGAAATACAATGCTGCCAACCAACTACACCATCCACCATCCTATTGCCACTCTCCAGTTTTTTGAGCTAAGCTTAAGCTTTTCGCTGACGAAAACAAAACCTCTTTTATTATAACTACTACAACACTGCCACCAACCACGCCCACCACTTCATCATTTATCCATCTCTTATTCCCCACTCCCAACTCCGTCAAACTATCATGGAAAGTTTGTTCTTTTTTTAATATCTATATATTTAAGAAATATGCATTTATTCCAGAGCCTCTGAAAACTAAATTATTTCAAACATATTTACAAAAAAGCTGCTTGTTTGTTTATTCTTTCTTATTTTTCGAAATTGTTTGAGAAAAAAGTCGAATTTATTTTCCTTTAAAATTTGTTCTTAATTTTTATGACCTAAAAATGACCAGAATTTATTTCTATAAATCAAAATAAATTTCGAATTTTTTTCCAAAAAAAGAAGAAAAAAAGAAAACTAATTACGAGTGAGAAGCATTTGTAAGTGTTTCGGTAAAGAGAAGAGAATGAAAATGATGAAGAGCGAGAGAGAGAGAGAGGAGAGAAGCAAGCAAGTGAATCACGGCGAAAGAGAGAGATCGCGAGAGAAAGAATTTCTTTCAAAAGCACTACCATAAGCGAGAGCATAATTTGTTTCAAAAAAAAGCCAAAGTTTCTGTTTATTCTATAAATGTTTTGATCCCCCTCACAATTAAAACAAAACAATACGAAAACAATAAAAAAGCTTTTACTAGATCGGCCTAAATGTTGTTAATGTATTATATTTATTTGTGATTACCCCTTCTATTTACCTCAGTCGAGATAATGTTTAGAATTGATTTAAATGGTTTCGTTTGCGCTTAAATAATTAAAAATAAATTTCTTAAAAAATTGGTGTTAGTTTGCCCTGTTTGATGCAATCCAAATCAGTACAAAACTTCAAATTTTTAACGGTTTTTCGAGCTTAAAGCTTTGTTTATAATACCAATCAATTAACTTTTCTGTCATCCAAACTTAGCATGTCAACAACTAAACAACAACAAAAACAAATCGGCAAAATTCTTAAATAATTATTTAATTTAGTTCCATGAATACATTTTATGTTTAAAAAGAAAACACGTCAATCACACAACTGTTATTATTTTACTTTTCTTCAAAACTACTTCACACAACAAATAACACATTTGCAAAAAACAAAAAAAAAAAAAAAATTATTTGAACGATTCGTTATAAAAAAGTTAATTAATTTTCAATTCTTCTTTTTGTTAAATTTTCACAACAGTTACGTCGTCTTTTATAATTTTTTTTTGTTTACTTTTTATGACAATTTACTTACTTAGATTTTTGCACTATTTCATTTAAGAATTGAAAACTCATCAACTAAATGAGAATTCTTATCTATTTTTTGCATTGAATCAAAATTCAAAGCTTTTGTTACCAAGCCAACAGTATTGAATTGAAAAATAAAACAACAACAAAAAATAAAGTAAACAAAACTCATATTCATTCAAAACTAGAAGAATATGCCTTTGGCTTTTTTCCCCCCACAATAAATGTGCTCTTTCTCATGGAATTTGTTTTTTTCTCTTTCTTTCTCTTTTTGCTTTTCTCTTATGTAGGAGGTCGTAGTTGTGAAACGACTGCAGGTTGTTCAAGTGATAATATAGCCTTTTACGACGCTCTCGCCGACCATGACGATGATCAGGATCCCCAGTATCAGGACTTTGTACATACTCGTGTTGTATCGGCTGCCGCTTTGGCAAGTGCATTGCCCAACATTTATTCGTATGACAACAGTTCTAACTACGAGACCATAGATTCTCTCAAGAAGCCAAAAGCTTCTATAGAGAAAATCGTTAACCCTTTAGGTACAGTGACGACAGTGACTTCGTGCCTAACGGCCGAAGTCAAAACAGATATTTTGGATGAGGTGGTATCGCAATTGGCCGCGGAAGATGCCGTCATCCACGAGAATTGTGATGAAAGTCTCTTCCGGCCAGTGGTCGCCATTTTCTGTGATGAGAAGGCGCTATTGCAGCAAGAGAAGGAGGCACGCAAACATCAAGAGTTGTGTCAGCCCCCGGAAAATATTAGCAATAAATTGGTAGTGCCAGTTATAGCGAAAGAGGTCAATGATGAACTTAATAAAAAGGAAAAAGAAAAAAATGTATCCAAGTTTCAAAGATCGGCTCTAAGCAAAGAGAGCTATAGTTTAGTAAAAGAGCAAAACAAATTTGAGGAGCTATCATCACTGAATAAAAAATTCAAGATGAAAGTGCCATCAGCAGAAAATGAACCCAAAACAAGAGATACAAGTAAAACGGCTGAAGAATCGGTTAAAGAGAAAACTGTGAAATGCACAGCTAGTGAGAAAGAAAGAGAACAGGTGAAATTAACAAGAGAGGGGACTCCTGAGAAGAATCATTACGCAAAAAAAGTTGAAGAAAAGGGAGTAGATGGAAGTGGACAGAGCGGAAAAGTGGTGCCATCACCTTCACATAAGAGGAGCAATAAAGCTGGAAAAGAAGATGGCGATGTAGGCAAAGCTAAAAAGGGAGACGCAGCAAAGGAATTTAACAAGCAACAAATGTCAGAGGGTAACGTCAGTGAATGTGACAAGAATATAACTTCCTTGAAGAAAGAATCTGACAAAAGCACAAAGACGGAAAAGGCAGATGGGTACCCCAAGAAAAATGAAGACAAACCTATCACAAAAGGAACAGCAGTGGAAATGCCTACAGAAAAAGAAATCGTTAAAACAGATCAACATACTAAAACTAAGAAAGCTGCAGAAGTTAAAAAAGAATCATCGCCCGAAAGAGGAAAGAGTCCGGCGCCAATAAGCAAAATGTCTGTGAAACATCAAGCCGCCGATGAATCAGAGGGGGAAACACCGATAGAATTCATGAGAATGACGCCCGAAAAAGGGGAGAAAACAGTCGCACAAAAGCCACTTACAAAAAAGGAAATAAAGAAACAACAACAACAAAAGGCCCTAGAAGAAGCTGCAAAGCAAAGCGAAAAGAATAAGAAAAAGTCTGAAAATAGGGCGATTGATCCAAAGAAATCTGCAGAAATATCAGAAACCAAAACGAATGAAAACAACAAGAAAGAAAAAGGCAAAGAAACTGTGAAATCCGAACTAAAAGAACCTATGGCGGCTAAAGAAAAAGATAAAAATAAAGTTGTGGAAGTGTCCAAATTTTGTGCTGGATCATCTACAGAGATAACCACTTCACCTAACGCCAACAACAAGACAACTGCCGTTGTGGCTACAGCAAATCAGGAACTGGTTTCCATATTGTTCAAATCCTCAGAAAATGAAGAGAATTCTCAAAAATTTCAATCTGAAACTGAGGATGAAAACGATAATGACACTGATGCTGAGTCACTGCAAACTGCCGTTAACATCAAATCCGTAGCAATCGAGAAAACTGCCACCAGAGAAGGAATTAAGACCGCCTCAGCTTTATCTGTGAAAAACAAAACGAGAATAACCACATCTGCCAAAACTGAAACGGGTATATCAATCATAAAAACCGAGCAACTGAATGTGAAAGATCTAGCCGATAGTCTAATAGAACTAGAAGAGGCCGACATTAGCGAGTCGGCAAAAAAAGAAGAAAAAGCTGAAGCCACACAAGAAGAGAAACCGAAAATTTCAGCCACACCTCTAATGGAAACTGTCGACATATTTGCAGCCCCCTCAAAAGCTTCAAAGAAGAATAATAGAAAGGGCAATAAATCGGATTCAACTGAAGAAATTATAGAAATCGTCAAACCTTCACCTACATTTGCTGCGGACAAAGTAAAATCTAACCGAGATGACTTGCCTACCCTCAAGAAGTCTTCGACTAGTTCCGAAGAAAGTTGCACCGATTTGGCAGATAGTTTGTTGAAGAAGAAAAAATGCGATTCAGGAAAAATCTCGTTTATTAGTTTTGCAGAATTTAAAGAGCGCAGACGATTGGAGGAGCTCGAGAGGGAACAAAAAGAAAAGTTGAAAAATGCTGCAAAATCACAGGAATCTACCTATGACGGTAGCAAAGCAGCTAAAAATTCAAAACAGCTTGCAGTAAAACAAAAGCCTATTGAAGAGAAGGAAGGAGATGTAAATGATCAACAATTGTCTGCAAATGCCAAATCAAAAGCTTGTATGGAAACGGAAGGAATTAAAATTGATGCAAAGTCGGAAGAAAGTACTAAAACTAAGAAGGAACAACGCGAAGAAAAGGCAAAACTATCAAACAAGTGTCCTGAAAATGAAAAAGAAGTAGATACGAAATTTGCAGAGAAAATGCTAGAACAGGAAATTACTTCTCAATCTATGACGGCAAAATCCACCGTGAAAGCGGAGGAGGCTAAATTGAAAACCGAAGATAAACTTAAGATAAAATCTGAAAACTCTAAATCTATAGACAAACCAAAGGTCAGAGAAGACAGCAGTAAGAAAGAAAATACCACAGCGCTGACAAAGGCTGAAGAGAAAGAAAAATTCAGTGATGAATGCGGTAAATATGGTCCAGCAAATAAGAATAAAGTATCGGAAAATCAGAAACTCAATGTAGAAGGTGACAAAGGCGTTGAGAAAGAAAAATCTGTAAACTTAATGCATACTACTGACACGACTAAGAGCAGCGACGAGAATGACAAGGAAAAACCATCTAACGCAAAGAAATCTGTTGAGAGTCTACAGACGAGCATTAATGATAGTGACAGTGCAGTTATCTCAAAGAAGTTTGGAGAGAAACACAAACATGTAGATGTGAGTGCGAAGAAAGAATTACTAAATTTATCCAAGTCTGTGGAAAAACCGAAAGAAAACATTGAAAAAAGTGGTATAGAGGACGAATCAATTATAACAGTAACGAAATCTCAAGATGTTCACAAAAAATCCACCAAAAAAGATGGTGAACTGAAAATTTCCGGAAATAAAAATAAAGATGAAATAAAAAAGGACTCTAAAACATACCATACAAAACTTTTACAAGACAAAAAGAGCGACAAAAAGGAAACGGAAAAAGAGACGGAAATTCTCGCAGACAACGAAAAGTCCGAACAATTCAAAAAGCCGAAAGATCTAACCCAAATAAAATCCATGGAAGCAGAAAGTGACGAAAATAAAGCTGAAAAATCTAAAACCATAGTGAAATCTATTCACAATTTAAAAGATGGTGACTCGAAGAAAGAAAAGGAATGTAATAAAGAACAAGCTAAATCAGATGACAAATTAGAAACGGCAGTAGCAAAATTTACAGACAAAGAATTAATTAAAGAAAAATCAAAATCAGATGAATCTGAAAAGCTGAGCGTTAAGGAAAATTCTATTTTTCTAAAGGAAAAACATGTTGTGGTAGAACAACCAAGGAAAAAGGCTGCCAAAGAGTTGAAGGAGATATTGGAGGATAAAGAGAAGTATAAAGTCAACAAGTGTGGTGAGAGCGATAAAACTGCCAACACAGGCAGCGTGATGAAACGTAACGATTGCAAAAACGTTGCATTAGAGACACCAAAGAATGATGTGAAATATAAAGCAATTTCATCGCCAACAGCATCACCCAAAAAGAAGGAGGCTAAACAAATGAAAACCGAAAATGTTAAGCCAGTACAAACAAACATTAAAGATTCCCTTGGAGAAACATCGAAGAGTGTGACTTCGTTTGAAGCTACAAAGAGACCAGTTTCGGCATCAGCGTACAAACAAGACAAAAAGGAAGGAGGTGCACCAGTAGAGAGCACAGCAAATACAGACGATATCTATAAAATAAAAGTAACTGAAACATGGCCTAAAGTTTGCGCGGCAAAAAAAATTATGGATAACAACACCAAGACAACAGCAGTTACTATGCCAGCAGCTGCTCCGATAGCTTGTGCTTGGAAATTATTAAGTGGCGCTGATATGATTGCAAACAGTCTTAGAAAACAGGAAACCAAAACTGATGATTCCATATATCCTTCCTTAGGAGCAACCGCAAAGTCTGTCAAAACTTGTACTAGCGATAAATTATTACCTGAACTGCCAACACCAAAAGAAATCAAAGATCAATCTTTGGATGTAACAAAATCGTTCTCTACGAAGAAATTGAAAATTGCATCGGCGTTGGATGATTTTCCCACACTGAAACCCTTAGAACCTTTGCCGCCTTTGCCCGCACTTGAGCCTTTGGAATTGCTGAGTGACTGTAAATCATCTAACAACAAAGACATTAGCTTAATTAATTTCGAAAGTCCACTTCAAGAGAACCCTGCTTTGGAACGTAAGATAACGCCACCACCAAGAGGCTTCACCGAACAAAATCTCATCTTTGCTCTGTGCGGTTCACTGCACTACGAGAACGAACAGCGCTGTCATGTGACTGCCGAAAAGCTTGATGCGTCCCCCACAACTCCTTCTTCCTCAAATCGCTCTTCATCGGCCTTAGATGAACCCTCGATGGCCGACTATAAATCATTGACTGAAAACGATGATCCCTATATAAGTTTAGAACACAGTTCGCAGGATACCAACACCACCAATACGACCAATACAACCAATGAAAGATTCTCCTCTTCGACCAATTCATCTGGTACCGAGGAGATTATAGTTACAGAAGAGAAGAAAATGACCAAAAAACAAAAGCGTAAAAGACAACAACAATTGCTGGAGCTGCAAAAGCATAAGGAGCTTCAAATGCAGCAACAACGCCAGCACACATCAGAACTTGACGACGAAGAACTAAGACCACTAATAGCAATGAGTGAATCCCAAGTGGACAACATAGCCGAGACGGTGGGACATCCACCTCTGCCGTCTTTACTCGACGACAGTTTTTCCATGAAACCGCTAATAAATAAATCAAATACTCTGACCCACTCCACGACCACAGACAGCGAGGGACCGATGCCAGCTACTACATCAGATGACAATGTCTTCGTTATGCCCTCTGTTACAGCTCATGCGCAGAATAAGATAAAAACCAAAAAGTTGGAGCATAAATTCAATTTGATAGCGGCCATAGAAGCTGCCACCTCGTCATCCACCTCATCTGCCGAAGAGAGCGGTGCCGAATTTGGCGGTGGACGTTCACATAATAATGGCGATCTGCCGCCATTTCCCCCCTCCTTGATCTCGGTTACTGCCAGTAGCGCTGCTGCCGGTGCCTCATCTGTTCTCCCAATGTCCATGACAGCTGTAGCTGCGGGCGCCTCACCAATAGCGTCATTAGGCTCTACAGCGGGGGCATTAAAAAAGAAAACCAAAAGGCGTAAGAGATAAGAATTAGCCATTTGTTTGTTTTGTATTTTTTGTTTAGTACTCGTCTATTATTTTTATGTGGTCTACTGGAGCCACGTTGTAGTTGTGAGTTCGACATCCAAAGGGGTCGACAAGGATAATACTCATTCTCATAATGACATAACAAGGAGTGATGGTGATGAGAGCACATCCAAAACATTTGAAGATCCCTATTTGGTTAAGGAATAATAATAATAAAAATAGATTTTTTGAATTCATGCGATTTTATTATTTTGAAGACATACGAACTGAAGTTTGTAAATTATTTTTAGCCTTTTTGCAAATAACGTAATGTGTGTATTATGTAACATTTAAAAGGATATTTGTAGCAATTATAAATTATTGACTAATTTAATTTTATCATTATATATTAAGCACGAAATTTAGGTATAGTTTTAGGCGGCAAGCAACATTAAATTTAATTATCATATACTTTACATCTTCAGGGCTGGTGATGGCCTCAAGAGGAATTATTTATTTTTCAAATTGTGTAAACGGAATTCATATTTCACGATTTTTCTCTCGCATTCCGTTTTGCAGTGTAGATCTTCAAACGGAATATTTGACACTTGAAGGAAATACAGGGTTTGAAGTAAACATGGACATTTTCAGTTGTCCGAAAACAGAATTCATGTGAGTGTGAATTTTAGTGAAGATCATCTGTTTTGCTTACATTCTCCCTTCTCCGTGCTGATATTTGTCTATATAGATAAACTATATAAAGGCAAAATTGAGCAAATGGTATTCCGCTTGGAGTCAATACTGGCCTTTCTGCGGTAGTTACCTGTAAAGAATACGCACCATTTCTCAACACAAATATAATCGTTAGCCACTTCTTTAAGAAAAATTCTGACTGGTTTAAACATTGATTTGCTTAGTTAAACCTCTGTTTGTCGGCCATGCTACAGCTTACGAATGGCTTTAGTAGTAATGTTTCAAGATTTTACTGGTCACATAAGTAAGTGTATTGATCCTTCAGTAACTTCTGGAACACACGATTTTAGGTTAACAAATATTCTATAAATACAGCAGCATCAATGACTTTTAATCGAAATTGGTCACTAGGGAACTCAAAATTTTACATTTGATAATTTCATCCAAAACCTGCTTGTGGGTCCATTTTTTGTAAAACGTCGGACAGTTATTTCTAATCCAAACGTCTCAAGAATGACTTTGCCTTGAAAGCTTTTAGAACTGATTCAACTTACGTTTTCAGAATTTTTTCCCCAACTATACTATCTCTTCATTAATTATAAGCAACGTACGGTGGTAATTGAAGCCACATATCGTATAGTTTTTAAGGGACAGTCTTAATTGTAATCGTAATTATTGAAAAACACTGAAAATACTAATTTTCACCAGAAAAGCAAGTTAAATTATTACACAGTGTAAGAAAAAGAGGGTTTCTGACATGTTCGCTTATTGGCGATGGGTCGGTATAACGCCCTCTTCACTATGAACCGCAAGTAATAAAAGACAATAAAATCGGTTCGGTAGGAAAAGTCTTTACTATATAAAGACCTAGTCCAGCTTTGGAATGGTGAACATTTTCAGTATTTTTGTTTTCAATAATTGTACATTTACTCAATAATAATATTCTGCATATAGTGGGTGATAATTAACGCATGGGATAGCCGCTCATGTTTAAGCGGACCATCCTAACTGTGAACGTGTCTATTGAAAGATATTAAAAAAATACGTATTTTTAATGTAATCGCATCCTGCATCGATGTATTTATTATATATGGGAAGATAGCACGCAGCTCACAACGTTCTGGTTTACAAGAGACACAATTGGTGCAGCTTTGTTCAGTAGGAATAAATTCGTTCATATAAGGACAAAATCCATCTTCTAAAAAATTATTCTCAAATTTTTTCGTGATGTTTTCAATTACAATTGCTGGTGAAATTTTGGTTTGAATTTGAGGCAACAATATCAGATTGATGTGTTGTTTTGAATTTGAAGCAACAATTTCAAATTTCAGTTGATGTGTTTTAAATTTCAAATGAAATTATTGAATACCGATTGACTTTTTTGATTTTAAGTTGAAAATTGCGCAGTGGCTATCTTAGAATGATGCTAATTTTAGGAAACTATATTTCATTTGTTGATAGATGAATAATGAATTCAAATCCTTTTACTATGGTCTTTTAGCTATAAACAATTACATATTATTGAGCTTTCTATGCTAAGGAATTTGTGATAAGATTTTAAAAAGCTAATCTTAATCTTGTCAAATTAGATCTTAAATTATACGTTTGGGAATTGTGTGCAATCTTTACAAAACATTGAATAGATTATATTTTTAGGATGCTCCACCACCATGCTCCATTCAACGCATATTTGGCATCTTGACTTCTTATAGTAGATTAAATATTTTGAACTTTACAATCAATACAAAAACAAACAAATTATTTAGCGATTGCAAATTTAAAAAAATTAAAACAAAAAACGGCGACATAAACGATCCAGTTCTATTCTTGATCTAAACAAGAAAAGTTGAAGTATTTTAGCAAAAATACCAAATGGTGTTAATTCATTGCAAATGTTAGGCCAGGGTAGCGACAATAGAACTGGAATTATATATTGTATTAAATATTATAAAAATTGTGTTCGGTGGGATCGCTAATCTTTAATGTACTAAAAATATTTTAATTCTAATTTATATCGGCTACATTATGTTAACAACCAACATACATTTAAATTAACACTTGAAAGGAAGCACATAATAATTATAATTAAGTCTAATTTATAAAGCTTAAGTAAATCTAAATATTAAATAACATATTTTATTAATAAACATAATTACAGTAGGCAAGCAGAAGAACCCCTTTATTAAAATAGCATAATGTAAAAATGTTTAAATTTAAAGGACATAATTTAGTTTTTAATTGAACGCGAAGTAAACAGTTTCATAATTTTAACAAAGTTCAAATTTAAAATTAACAAAGATATACCATTAAATTTAGTTTTTGATCTAACTCTTTTCCCGCAATTATTAATGAAATACAGAAAATGATTTAACTGTATGCGTTTTCGAATTCTAAGTTCTTCCCGAAGAATTGTTGCTTAGAATTCATACGTACATTTTTTCATTTCAATATGTTTACTTTTTTAATTGTAGTTAAAACAATTGTTTTGTGTTTTTTCTGTATTAAATATTATTATTTTTTATTTAAAATATTTGTCTGTTTGCTGCCCTCTGTTTCTTTCTACGAGATGTGTATTAATTATTATCATTTGTTTCAGTATTTGTGAGTCGAAACCTATTTTTTCACTTTCTTTTTTCATTTTCAAAAAATACCACATATTTTTTTCAAAAGAAATATCGCAAAAAATAGTATTTCATCCGTAATATGTAAAGTAAATAACTTTAATAAATTGATTATGGTATTTTTTGTTGTAAGTTTTTAAGTTGTATATAAGAATTTAAGATATATAAAGTAATTATCGTAATAAAAAAATTTAAAAAAAATATTAGAAAAAATTTTTTGAAAAAATCATAAAAAATATAAAATATTGACAAAAAATGCAATAAAAATTAGTAAAAATTATAAAATAATAAAAAAATAAAGAATCAAAACTAAAGCGAATAGCTATTTTTATGAAATTTTAAGGAGGGAAACTGACTTACTGATAACTCACACATCTCATATGCCCAGTGTGATAAGCACACCGTGGGTAAGACCTTCACGGCGAGACTCACGTAAAATGCCCGTGGGCCCTGCATAACAACGCGATAATGAAAAAAACACGTGAAAAACGGTCAACACTATCCTAATTTTGGTTTGGGTTTTTGGGTTTCTGCACACCTGTCAAACCATTTAACTTACGTCTCCTCATTAGCTACAATGCGTTTTATGAATGTGGAATTGGAATTACTAGAATAAGTATGTCCTCTATAGGAAATTGGGTTTTTGTAGGAAATTCAGGACTTTCGGAACTAATCGAGCGGCAACACGTTTAGTTACCAAACAATCGTGTAACATGGTGCCTGATAGTTTCGTAAAACATAGTGAGTCCAGCATTTATCTCTCTTAAAATTAAGCTTATTTAGTCACCATTTGCTTCACTTTATCGATGTTAACTCCAATTGGCCGCTTTTGAATGCAGTGCACCGCTCATATGCACATGATTTTGATAAAGTCAATACACCCTAAGCCTTCTGTAACTTTTTGAATAATCCGGCACACGGAAATCTATTTGTAATAAGAAATTTTTTTAAATTTGACACTGTAAACAAACTGAACGGCAAATCGCACATAGACTCCGTGGCAGTATAGAGGACTGTTGTGCCAATTTGGTGACAAAAAGAATTTTCACAATCTCTTTAAATGCAGCGTTCAATCTACAAAGTAGCATAATTTTTTATATATACCTAATAAAAACAAATTTCTGAAAAAAATTATCAAATAAAAAACGCGCTAAAGTTAAGATATTATCAAACCTTGAGAATAAGGCGTCAAGTCTTGAAAATGTTTTAGTTTTTAGCGGTTTTTTATTGAAGTCAGCATATAGTATTTCAGTATTTTGGCGGAGTTATGAACACATTAGTGTTTTAGCGATCTATCAATCTCTCCTATTTCCCTCTTGCATCTATCTTTCTTTGGGTGGCGGTCACCTCGATATGCTGAATAATATCATGGAGTGGTCATGAAACGTTAGGTCTCACATGGAACACTGGAACCCTTAGTGAGCACTGATTTATTTTTCCATTGATTTATAAAGTATATGCGTTCATTGATTTATAAAGTGTATGTATTTTTAAATGAAGTTATGCATTTGTAGATATTCTTAAAATAGAATTTCTGTTGTTGTTGTTTCATTTAATGTAAAAAATGTGACAAATTTCACGTAGGCTACAAAAAACTACACTTAACAACAGAGTTGGCTGACGAAATTAATATCTCAGACACACTGCAAGCGGCTCAAGCCTAGAACGGATTAATAACGGCTCATAAGACCATTACTCATGAGTTACAGATGAAGAAATAAGCCCACTTCATTACTCACAGCTAGTGAGTCTTGACATCTGGTTTCTCATGAGCCATAGTAGTGAGAAATGAGTGAGGAAATACGAAATCTGGTTAAAAAATTAAAATAATTTATAACTTTTCCCGTATATTTTATTCAAATTTGTTATTGCATTTCATTCCCTTTGGATAAACTCTGCTTTGGCAATGCTTTAAAGTACAGTTGCCCGAGACCAGATCGATGTTATCATTTTGGACATGACAAAGTAGTTTATCCATGAAAATCTTATGTTCTGTCTTTGCTTTATCTACTGCATTTTTTATGTGGATAGTTCAAACTTGAGACCAGCATAAATACCCACCAACAGGTTTCTCACAGCCCATGCCGCTTCCTTGCATCTACGTTAGATATTTCCATGAGATCGTCGTTTGGTGGTCTGTAAGCCCACTTGAAATGAAGTCAATTAGGTAGAGTACCATTAACATCCCCTCTGCAATCTCTTAAAATAATAAACATGAACCATTTAAGGTTTACTAAGTGATATCTCGTAAAAATCTTTTATTAAATAAGTTTGTTTCATATTCCATTGCAGGTTGTCAGTTTTTTAATGATCAAATTGGCACGGATAATACTGATGGTATGAATAAAATGAGAAATGAATTGAATCGCAAAAAATCTACGACTGATATGACTAACTCAACCCACGATAGCAATACAACCACAACAACAACAGCAGCATTAGCAACAACTGTAATGCAACAGAAACTATTGGAAACGAAGAACCCGTCACAAGATCCAAAACTACCACCTCAACAATCAACAATTGAAACGCACAATTCCATCTATGAGATGAAACAACAACAATATTTAACCCACAATGCTGTGGACAATTGCTTTGCCAACCCAGATGGAGCGAATCTGGAGGCGGCGACAGTTGTCAACATCGATATATTCGATGATCAGTTGAGTACAAGTAGCATAAGCAACACGAGCCGTTTTTCATGCGAGACCACGCCGCTGACCACGACAACACCACCGATTAGTCTAAATGGTGTAATCGATACAAATTTAATGCATTTCTCCCACAATACCGCGACCGTGGCAACGACAACATCGATAGCGGTAACCACAATCGACAGTGACAAGAAGCAGGATGTCGATGTGGCATCAGCCACCGACAGTGCGCACAATGATAACGACAGCACATGTGTGCGCACGCGCAGTGGCGACGGCAACGGCGGTGTGGAGGATGAGAACGACGATGATAACAGGAGCAGGGGTAGTGCTGGATCCTTGTGAGAATTACTGAAAAATCCTTCGCTGGTAAGGACGACAGTAATGAGTAGAAACTTCTATTTTAATCGCTTGTATAGGAACATATTCAATAATAATAATCATCATCATCAACCACACCATCAACAGCAGCAGGAGCAACAGCATTCGAACGCAGCTACACAGCAGCATCGTCATCCTTCTGCAATGTCACATAATGTGACTGCACCTCCTTCGCCTCATAAGACTACAACTATTAGGCGCAATATCAATAAGTGAGATTGTAGAATGCATATGCAAAATATGAAATGAATGAGTGAGTGATAGGATTTATTCCAAAATCGGACATATAGTTTTTACTTTATTGGATACCATTTTAGAAATTTTCTCATTTCGCTATCATAACAAAATATCAAAGACTATCTCTACCTAACCATACAGAGGTTATGCAGTATAACAACCTTTGTACGTGCATATACGAGTATATATATATATATATATCGTATATGTGTATGCATATGTATATATATACATATATATATATACATATATACATCAAACTAAAAAAAAACAAAACAAATTATTAGACTATCGTAAACTTAAATGTAATATGCTTAAAAAAATGTCATTGTCGTTGTCATTGTCATCATTAACGCGATCTATTGTCATTTGTATAGACGTAACACAGTTCAAGCAGACGGACACGTAACAATGAAACAACAAAAGGAGTATTCTGTATTTCGAGTTATATAAATCTTTTTTTTATATTGCTATTAGGTTGTGATAATCACGTTCTTGGAGATTTTTTTAGAATAATAATTAAAATGTCAGAGTAAGAAAAACTTACGAAACGAAAGACGTTTCTTCGAGAATTTCCGCAGATTACAAAAAAAAAATATAAATTTGGAGATAAAATTAATCATTTCTATTGGTCGGATAGTAGAGCTATTTATGTTGTATATGAGGTACCGTATCTTTCAAATGTCCTCATAAGCTCTTTTTCTAATCTTCGACCTTTTTTAATAAGTGGAATAGAAACAACGCTGAACTAATAAATTTATGAGATATCAGATTCCTATTACTAAGTTTGTGAGAAAGTGATTTAATTGCTGCCACATAATATTGGCATATGCAACAGTTTCTACACTTTATTAAAAAATACATAAATAAATAAATTCACAAATTTTTCGGCTAGAAATTTGTACAAAATTTGCCAAAAATTATAGCACGCGTGTCACTCGATCCCGCCGAGCGAAATTGATCCTTTTCTGATTCTTCAAATAAATGTAGAGAGCACATTTTAAGTAAGGATGTCGACCACTATGTGCGTTTTTATCCACATTTTGTTACTGTTAAAATAATATATCTATAATTTACACTTTCTGCACAATCATTCGCTAAAAGATTTATTGCACTTCAAACATTTACATGAAATCGTCATGTTCGAAACTAATTCTGGAAACTAATCACAAAATGATTAAGTGATCTTTTAATGTTTATTCATAAAAACGTTGTTACAATTCCAAGGTTCCAAAGTTTGAAAGTAATCACTCGATCCATAAAATCTGCTTTGGATATTGTTATTTTAAAGCAAAATTTAAAAACTTTGCTGGGTGGCTAAGGCAGCAAAATAGATTTATTTAGGAACTGGTATAGTTCTGGGATCTTTATCACAATCTCTCTTTTGCGGGTTTGCCAAAGAAGGATGTCTATAAATGTTGAATCACATAATTTTAACGGCCGTTTAATGTATACATTATACGGAAATTTAGAATGGAATGTAGCATTATTTTTTGGAAGTATATAGCGTTATTAACCGATATTAATCAATACTAGTACAGATCTGTAATTCGGAGATGCCAATTTTGATTTTTCTTTCATCAACCTTTGCTTATAATACACGAGGGCGGTCCCAAAACTCGTCGACCTAACAAAGAAGACACAAAAAGTTGGGAAAATTTTTCTTTATTTTTCAACATAATCTCTTTTTTTTATAAGGTTGCAATTTTTCTCCAAAATAATTTTTTTTTTTTCAAACTGCTGACACCATCAATTCGTCAGGTCGGCTATTTTTGGGACCGACCACGTACATGTAGGTGGGAAACACTACCTAAGTATAATTCGTCTTAAATACTTGGACCAAAATTTAAATAGACTGATTGCAAAAGGGTTAAGAAGAACGAAGAAACCTTAGAAAAATCCTAGAAGCCTTCAAAGCAATACTTATTCTGCGGCATTAATATTGAAGTCGTAAAAAAAAACAATTTCCTACTTAAAATGTTCCTATCAGATTGCATCGGACTTTTTCACCGTCATTATTTTAGGTTAATTAAAGATGTCTGTACAATAACACAATTTCATTTTCCAATTTTCTTAAAATACTGCGTGGATATGTAGAAAACCACTGATGTTACGATGTCCACATTTTCAAGCCAAAAATGGCTTACAATTGATTGTCAGAAAGAAGACAATTTGTGAGGCCATGTTCGAAGAAATTTTTACATATTCATAAGAGCTTTTTATGGCATTCTCCTATGTGGTTACATGATGTCGGATTAGCAAATTCCATAAAATAAGGAAATTTACTTCGAAACATAGGATATCAGAGATAATTTTGTTCCAATCAAAACGAGAACATTTATTAATTCTTAGAAAATATGACTTGGCTTGGAGTTTTGCGATAGGTTTCTTTAATTCTCTTCAAGTGCCTATTGCTGATATTTGATTTGCTTAATTATAAGTGTGAATTTATAACCGAGTTCAAACTCGTGCAGACACTAACTGGTTTCATTACTACAAGCGCCGTCTCTTAGATAACGTACGAACTATTTTCATCTCATCACTATCGTATCTAATAAATAATTGAAAAAAATTAGTTGAAAAGTAACAATTATAAAAATTATGTTTCTTTAGATATTTTTGTTAGGAAAGTTTTATTGTTTTTTTTTTTCAAAATTTATAATTCATTTAAAGTAAATTTTAATTTATTTGTTGTTATTCAACCTCTTTGTCTTAACGTTAGGTCTTAACTATGATAAAATTAAAATTTATAAAAAATTCACAGTTTCCTTAAATTTTAAATTGTGTCCGTTTTTTCTTAATGAAAAATTCCTTCGAAATTTGATATTTGAAATTTAAGTGTTTAATTTGCAATATTTTACAAGTAGCGTTCGCTTTTGTAGACTGTAAATTTTTCAAAATGCTACGTATTTTGCGTAAGATTATTTACAATTTTGCAATTTTTTTCAAAAATTTTTGCCCGTTTTTAACTACTATTTTTCATATTAAAATTATTTTAATTTACACTTTAAAAATTAATTGACCTTTTATGAAATCTCGAAGATTTTGAACGAAATATTGTGTGAAAAAGTTTAAAATGCTACAAATGTATTGAGTTGTTCGGAAAGTTAGTTCAGCTAATTCATTAGTTCACTATACGTAACTTCTCATGACGTAGAGTTCCTTCGAACACTATTACAACTTCCTCCCACCCGTTCTCTAAACTGTTTACTATTATTTACTTGTGGTCTCGTTCTAGTCGAGAGTGGTTATAACGTTAAAAAAAAGGTTCCGAAAGTGGAAACAAATGAGCGAAAAAAAAAAAAAATTTTACGCATAAAATGCTGTATTATTTTCGAAAAGGAAAAACGGCTGCTGAAGTCTGGCGAAAAACAAAGTCTGTTTATGAAGAAAATGGACCAAATGAAAGAACTTGGTTTAAAAGATTTTCTACAGGCGACTTCTCCACAATGGAATTGTTTCCGAGGGATGAGAGCTTTAATTTTTGTTAAATAATCAAAAAATCAGTCTCAACCGTTCACGGGGCCATGAAAGAGTTCGAATTTGTGAGCAGCCTCGATGTGTGGGTACCTCAGTCTCTTTCCGAGCCCTTACACTGCCTTGTGGAAGCTGTCAGAGTTTGGGTGGAAAGTTTTGCCTCACCCGCCATACTCCCCAGACCCCGCCTGTCCGACTATCACTTATTTCGCAGTTTGAGTAACCACTTGAAGGATTTGAATTTCCATAACGACGAGAAAGTAAAAAATTGAATTGAATCTTTTTTTCAGAAAAACCACGCAAGTTTTATGACGAAGGAATTAAAAAGCTCCCAGAGAGGTGGGAAGAATTTGTTTAAAAAGGCGTAGATATTATAATAGATTAAAATAATTGGTTTCTTGTATATAAATTTGTAAATAAATATCTTTTAAAAACCGAAAGAACTTTCCGAACAACTCCATATTAATATTAATGTACTATAATATTAATAATAATGTTAATATTTTTTATGAATAGGACAGTTAAATTTCTAAACGGTAACTTTACGGAAACATTGATATTTAGAAAAAAAAATTAAATGAAATAAAATGAAGATATTTCCAATTTTTTTATGAATAGGGCCGTAAAATTTTGTGCATTTTCTAAATGTACAACGTCTTAAAATATAGATGTTTCTAATATTAAACTTTTAAAAAATTTTAATTTTTGCAAAATGCTATTTTTTCAAGGTTTTAATTTTTTTAGTGTAGAACTTTATTTTTTTAAAAAATTAACATTTTTCATAATCGATCGATTGCGAACGTTTTAAATTTGATATAGAAGGTGTATTTTATACAGTTTTGGAGAAATCACAAATTAATAAATAGTCTTCCGAGTAGTGGAAATTTTAAATTTTAATTTTAAGAAATTTGTTATACAAATAAGTTGGTCATGTGTTTTTAAAATTTAACAGAATTTGCCAACATTTTCCAAACCATAATTTTTTAACTTATGTTTTTTCGAAGTCTGTATTTTTTTTATTATTTTTCCAATGATAATTTACAAAATTTCGGTATATTTTGAGTTTGTACTTTTTACAAATTTTAAATTTTGTAAATCTCTAATCCTTCTATTTCTTAAATTTTCAAAGATTGTAAAAATAATGCAAATGCTGTGTAGAAATTTGAAACTGACCATTTTTGTTAAAATAAATTTATTGTACCTTTTTTAAAATCAAACTTTTTTTATAATTAACAATTTTTATAACGTTTTATACCAAACCCTTTTTTTTTGGTTTGCAATAATTCAATATTTGCCTTTCATTTGTTGAAAAGTAAAAGCTTTAACATATTTGTGGGGCAAAAATTCGGCAACCAGATCATTAAAAAACTGCATTCTAAAGTATCAAAGTAACAAAAATATCGCTTTTCTGAAAAAAAAAATACATTTTACAACTTGAAAAACAATCTAACCTGCTAAAAGAGTTCGTTAGGTGCAAGTTTCATAATTTTTCATAATTTTTGTTTCTAAATAAACAAAACTGAATATCATGAATATTTTCTTACTCTCGTATGGTAACATTTTTTTTTTTTTCAATAAAGTTTTTTTTTTTTTTGTACTGAAAATGGTTTTTATATTTTGAACATATTTTATATAGAATTCTTGGACATACATATAAAAAAAATGATAACACAATTTATTGACAGCATTTGAAAATAACTAATTGACATTTGCGTTTTTATGAACATTTTAAATTCAACGTTTTTGGTTTAAGCAATTTTGTAATACACAGAAATCTTGAAAGGAAAACTTTTGTAAAACGCCGCATTAAGAAAACAATATTCATAAATATTGTTGAAAGCAATTAATAGAAGTTTTTAAACTTTAGCCTTTGTTACTATCGATCATCTTAATTCTTAACTGTTAAGTTTAAAATTAGAAAATTTAATTTTTAAAAATTAAACATTCACACTAAGGACTTGTTTTTATATCTTATTAAAAATATCATATTTAAACACATATTATTTAGAAAACTGTTCAAAAATTCACGTTTTGTTGAAGAAAACAAAAACACAACTCAAAAATAAACAAAGAAAACATAATATTAGTAAACATTTTTCCACTACTTCAATACTATTCTCTTTTTTTATAAAAACTAAACTTTCCTTTATAGCCTTTTGTATTTCCTAAAATGTTCCAACAAATAATATATAAATCTTATTTCATACATATTCTGTAACTTAAAAACAATTTTAAACCATAAATAAGAAGATGTTGGAGAACAATTTAACAACAGAAAATAGGTGCTTTCTTTAACAGAAATATGAAAAAAATACAAAAGTTTATAGTATTTGCAAGAAGAATATAAATTTTTATAAAGAAATGAAGTTAAAAGAGAAATTTTAACCTCAGCTAAAAAGCAGTGATAATTAGAAGATTTTTTTAAACAACATTTTGTTTAATTTTATTTCAACCCAAAAAATTGATTTTACGTTAAATAATTTGAATAATTATTAATATATATATATATATATATATTTATTTTTTTTTCTATAATATATATATATGTAATATATACATATATATATATATATATATAGTGATATATATATATATATTTATATATATATTAAATACACAGAGAAAAAACGAAGGTCTGAAGAGGAGCGATGATTTTAAGAACCATAATTATATTTGTTCGTAATGTTCATTCACTCATGACATTTGAACGTAGGAAGAACAGCGACTTCCTCATTTAAATCTAAATTTTTTTACATTCTCCTCACATTTTTTTAATTTTTTACTTATTTTTTACATGAAAATATATCAAAAAAGAGAAGATATACAAAAACTAACAAAAGAAAAAGAAGAAATAAGACTTCATTCCAAAAAAAAGAACTAAATATGTTCCAATTATCCAACACTTATAGACAGGTTAAGTACTTTTGTTTTTTAATCAAAATTGTTTTCTTCCCCTTCACCCTACAACCCATCTTCCTAAGGTGCTTACAATAATCTGTAGATTTATATTTTCAAAAAAAGAAAAAAAAAAGAAAAAACTTGAGAAAACGTTATTTTTTATTTTTTTTTTTTTTTAATAAAACAGTAATACAAATACAAATAAAACAAAAACATAAAAATGAAACTAAAAAAAAAAACAGATAACAAAAACACAACACAATAACATATTTTTTATACTGGCTTCTGTGACATTAAAATATAATTTTTGTTTTTAAATAATAATATAAAAATTATATAAATATACATACATATACATACTATACATATATTGCTCTACTTATTTATACATAAAATTTAGTAAAATAAAATAATTCTTATAGAACTCAACAAGATCAGTAAAAAAAAAATATATCATATGTGTAAACATTATGAAAAATTATAAAATATATTGACATACATACATGTATTTAAATACATTAATAATTGGAGGATTTTATGAAATGTAATTATTTGTATGCCACCACGGAAAATGCGATTAGGTGATTATTCAAGAATTTTCTTGATAAATGAAATGTATACATCATTTTGATCACAAATAAAACAAAAATGAACATTTGAAATTAAGAAATAAAAACAAAGAAAATGGATGCAATTTTATTTAGTTTAAATGGATATTAAACTGAAAAACTTTATGGTTTTGGAAAAAAATCGAGAAAAAGTGTTTTGAGTGTCAACAAATTTTAAAATAAATCAAAGCTTTTGGTGATTCAATTCGAATAAAGTAACTAACCACAATGGCACAAGATATCTTTATCTTTGACAAAGTGGCAACAAATTTCAACTATGCGGGTTAACGAGCTAACTAGAGTATAGAATCAAAATAATAAAAGTTTGATCAAAATTGCGTCACATACACGAATTTTCCGTATGTATGGCCGAAACGAATCTGACAAAAAGGATCACCTTTCATTTTCTTACATATTCTAAATTCAGATGTTTCTGCACATAGCCTTTGTGATCTTTTTTCGATTGTTTCATTTTTTCAAATGTATTTTATCTTTGAAAAGGCCAAACTCTTCCTCGTGTGCTATGCCAAAGGGGAAAAAGTAGTAACTTTTGTCTGTAGACCAAGCTATGCGTTGTGATTCTTCCTATACAAATAGATAAATGAGTTTGAAAATGTTACCACACTTGGGCATATTTTATTGTTCGATATTCTATATTTCGACCAGGTCATACATAATATTGATAAGTCATGCATTTACTATCTTCATTTCCGTACGATAGTTTGATGGAATTAAATCATATCTCAAATTCCCCACACCATAACGATGTTCGAATTTTTACTAATTTAAAAGGTTTAGTACATTTATTGTCTTCACTACCATGCGAAATTTGTACATGTCATACAAATTAGTCGTTTGGCCACGAACTTGTTTAGATTTCAGGTTTCTTCAGTCAAAATATTGTCAAAAGCTTAATAAAAATTCTGTCTGCTTAAAGAGGTTTGTCAAAATTCTTTTTGTCGTTAATTTGACAGAATTATACTTTGTACTGACGCGAAGTTTTGATGAGATGAACTCCAGTGTATTTTGAGATTTTTACAATGGATAACAAAATCGTACAGGTATTTTGTCGCAAATTTTGTATTACAAGTACGTGCATAAAAGTGGTACAGTGTATTCAAAAGCGGTCGAGATATTGTGAGAAATTTGCTCGATAACATGAAAGAAGTGGTTACTGAAAACTGTCAAATAAGTTTGATGTGTACCATTTTACAGGGTTGTTTGAATATGAATCCCTTTGTCGCTCGACTAGTTCCGAATTTTCTTCAAATACTCAATCGCAGAAAGATCGCTGGAGATGTGGTAGAATGATTCATAACATAAAAGAGAATCGCGGAAAGAACTGAAATATTTTTTCACTTTTGATGATTAGATGATTATTATTCGCTTACACAAGTGTATTATTAATAATAGCAAATATTCTGAGTTTTTTTAATTAATTCCCAATACTTTTATGACAGCATATGTATTTATGTACGGAATTTCTCTGTCCAGTCGAGTTATGGAGCAGTTATACGTTGGTAACTAGAAAAATTGTAATAACATTTTGTGGAGTTATAACATAATTGTGTGCTTTTATGCCCTAGCTCGGTTGTTTGTGATACTCAAAGAGATCGACCAAAAAGAGTATACAGATCAATTCAGTATCAATTTGCCAATTTATTTAACCGTGCCAATCGATCTGTCTACGTATCATTCTAGACAGCCAGCGAACAACTTATTAGAGTTTGGTCGCAATCGAATTAGCGGCATAGGAACCTATGTGGAGAATGCCTAGAAGAGAAGCTAAGGCTAATATTAATATGTGCGAACTATGCTTATCATTACAAGTTTTTAGTTTTCTGCGATATGTTTCAATTTTTTCTAATCGCATATTTTGCGGCATTTCCGAAAAAATGTTCCGGGAAATGGAAAATGATATTGATAATGATAAAAACATTCAAAATATTCCTGTAGTTTTTTTCTTTAAATATAACCCAAACACACACGATATATCACCGTTGATAAATAAGTTAGGTGTGGCAATTTTTAAATATTCCAATATTTGTCATTTATTTGCCATTATCTATTAAATACTAAATTTACCATTTTCCAGGAAATCAGACAACCAACCCGCGATGATATCGCGCGTAATACTTTTTCGAGGGTTGGGTAATTTCGCAAGAAGTTGAAATCGTAGGTGGACATGGTAAAATTCTGTGAGAAATTCCGTCAACTAGGACACGTACTTATATTACTTGGAAATTTTTGTGTTATACAAGTTTTTTGTGTTGAAATCTTTTTTCATTAAATTTTAGCTCGATTAAACCATTCTTAAACTAAAAAATCGTTGATAGGTATTTTGTGATGGTGTAGAGTTGGAAGTGATGGATTAGGTAATCTAAAAGAAAATATTAACTAATGTTATATTCTCTTAATCATTCAGGCGAGACACAATTTGCTGCTTAAAAAGTGTTGAAACATTATTAAATTTAGCAAAAATGATTTCTCGCATCGGAGGACTACTTGATTTCTAAATAAACATACTAAGCTCTTTCAAATTGTTGTCTATAAGGGTGTTTCATAAGGTTGGCGGGCAATTTAATATTGCGCCCTGTTTATGATGCAAACCATGTGCCACTTTTGGACAAGGACATGCCTTATCATATTTGTAATTCACATAAAACAGCATGTCACCAATTAAAAACTAAAGTAAGTAACACCAGAAGGTCTTAGTCATTTCTATTCATTGAGTATCATCTTCAAAGAAAGCCGTATGTTTCTTCCGTAAGCTGGTGATATAAATACCTAGCCGAAAGTTGTTATTGCAGTCTTCCTAATTATCGAGAGCAAAACCAAAATATTACTTTTATTGGTTGGAAATTATAACTTTAGGGTGGTGGACGATTTCTTGCACATAGACTCCGCCATCAATGAAATAAATAACAACCCAGAAATTTGGAATTATGCTATACCTGATGCCAGTTCCACAGGGTGTCTGTCGGGAAGGTATATTACTTTGTTTCGCCGCCATTTTGGTAAACATTAATCTTGACAGTTCATATTTGGCAGCCGTGAAGTAAAGATGTGGCAAATTTATTATAGAGAAATATTCGATAAACTAAGGTGTTTTAATCGTTAAAACATTATCAAAATCAATCATCGATTACCGTGACGATGCGAAAGTTATTTGAAATTTTTGGGAGAAACAACGTGCCAACAAGACGCACCATCTATCGTGTAGTGAATGATTTCGAAGAAAGAGGATCTGTAGTTGATAGGGCCAAGCATGGACCACAACGTACTGCAAGATCGGCTGAAAACATTACTGCTGCTCAAGAAAGTCTTCAAAACAATCCATCAACCTCAATTCGACGCCGTACTCAGGAGTTTGGTCTTCAAAGAACAACTTTGGCCACAATTTTGCTCAAGGATTTGCATTTGTTTCCATTTGAGATTCAGTTGACACAATAGCTTTTTCCACAAGACCATTTACGCTGCCGTACATATGCCAATAGGATGTTACAGCTCGCCGATGACAACCCCGATTTTCATGAAAAAAATCATAATGAGTGATGAGGCACATTTTCATTTGAATGGATATGTGAATAAACAGAATATTCGATTCTGGGCAATGGAAACCCCTCAAATTATTCATCAGTCACCTTTGCATCCATTAAAAGTGACAGTCTGGTGTGCAATTTGGTCGTTGGACATTACTTCGTTGAAACTGAAAACGGCGTAACGGTAACTGCCAATCGGGAGCGATATCGTGATATGATTGAAAACTTGTTAACGCCACAACTGCATGCTTTGGGCTTGATTAACATGTGGCACCAACAAGACGGTGCCACATCGCATACAGCCAGGATTACAATGGAATTACTGCAAGACCTCTTTCCACAAGTTATTTCAAGAAATGGTGATGTTGGTTGGTCCACGGTCGCCTGTTTTGACTTTTTTTGTGGGGATAACTGAAAAGCAAGGTTTATGCAAACAAACTAGAAACGCTTGAGCAACTCAAACAAAATATTTGTGATGAAATTAATGAAATACCCCGTGAAATGTGTGTGAATGTAATGAAAAATGTGCTCAAAAAGGCTCGCATTTGTGAGGCTAACAGAAGCGGGCATTTATCTAATATTGTATTCCATACATAATTGCCGACATTAAAAAAACAACATTTATCAATATAGGATCCATTCTCTTTCAATTAATCAAAAATTATAAACAAATTAGTACACCTTCCCGACGCACACCCTGTACCTGTCTTGCCATATAGCGCAGAATTCTGGGGTCTTCGAAAAACACGCCATGAAATTTATTCACTCAATGAAAAGTATAATCGTCGTATGGATTGTGGTCAAATAGGATCAAAATTCCAGCATGGAAAGAATTCGGATCGGGTCGGGGTTTTGAGTCGCTATCATAACTTGGAGCGATGGATTTAAGAAAAATAGCAGAAGATGGAAGCACTTAGAGTTATTTGCTATACACGCCATTTTGTAGATATTAATTTCCACTGTAGCCGCCATCCGACATAGCAAGTAAATAAATTCAAAATAATCTTATATTTTGAACTATTATAGAGAAGACTATTTGCTGATGTTTATATTGACTGTACATCAGAAATGGATATTTGTTTATATAGATTTTTGGGCTAAATCTACTTTTACAAGAATTCATGCTGTGTTTAAATTACATTTATTTTCTAATTATTGTATCCTTATGTTTTTTAAAGATGATTAATTAAATTCTGGTGAAAGATTCATATCGAGCCTAATGAGCCAAACAATGAATCCCAATTGGAATCCCGATATTAGAACATTAATAGCAGTTTCTGTTGACATCTGTATTTTTAGTGGATACTGAGTGTGGGCCTAGTTTGATCACCGCTCAAGCTAAGAGGACTAGCGAAGGAAATGCAAATGCAGTGATTACTATTTGTTGGTGTTAGATCCCTGTAGCAGTTTGTGACTTTTATTAGATTCTGCAAGAGTTGTTAACTGTGGAAGTAAGGAAATATTAAGCATTGTGATTTGACTGTACTTTGCCGACCGTAATGCGATTATTGCACATATGCTGGTTCTAATCCGAAACAACGATATCTTTCGTTCTTTGAATGGGAATGACGAAGTTAGTGTCAATTTTTAATTATGGCTTCGTTTTTGGGAATTCTTAGAAGCTTGAACAATGTGTCGTTCTTCATATAGTGTTATAAAAGTTCGAAAGATAGAAAAATCTTACAATAATTCTAATTTATAAAAAGACTTGACGTCCAATCGCCAAATTTATTTTTTCAGTGTAAAAAAAGCGTATAAGTTGGAAAGATTTTATTCCATACCTATTAATTACCACCGTATATTGTTTCTATTAAAATGAATAAATGACAAATTGTTGACAAAATACTAGAAATGATATTTTTTCAATATATAAACGGTGGCGCATAAGTAACGTTAGCGACGACTATATTGAATGCGTTCTTGTGCATTATTTGGTTTAAACTCGTGAACCAATTGCATCTTACATGGGAAAAGACGTAACATAAGTAAAATTCTTTGCAAAGACCGCCTAGACATCTCTAACTGCTGAGAACATCGCCTGGTGGAAGTTTCGGGGTTTTCCTAATACTTGCTCTCACTCGAGCAATGGTCACTTCATTTTGAACTGCACGAGGTCTTCCAGCACGCGGAAGATCCATCTTGTTGCAAAAACGCTGAACCAATCGGTGAATTGTTGGAACGCTAGGAGCATTTCAAACATGAAAGAAAATTCGATATGATATGAACAACCGAATGCTGACTTTCAAAGTAAAATTGAACAACTTTGGTTCTTTGTTCTGTTCTGAGCCTTTACATCATAAATTTCCTAAGTATTATTTAGTTAATTCTGTAAAGAGACGAAGAAAAAAAACTTCGACAAAAAAAGTACTCACTGGTCAAATCTTAACGTTCCTTATGCGCCACCCTATAGATTCAGTTCTATAGCTGCCCATTCCCAACGGTAAAAAATCGTCAAAATTTCCATAAATTACTGAAAATACCGCCATTTTAAAATCGAAAATCATCAAAACCAAAAAAAAAAATCGTCAGTCGTTATTTTTCAAAAAAAAAAAAAAAAAAAAATAAATAAATAAATAATATCGAGAGAAAACTTGAAGTAATTTACTTAATATTTTTCTTATTTTATTTTATTTTTTTAATTTAGTCAGATACGGTTTGCCAAATACTGATGCTCAATACTGAGAAAATTTCCTTATTTATGGCAACAAAATGTTCATATAAATTTGAAATTAGTTTGAAGACTTCTAAAACTCCATTTTCAAGTTTAAACGACAATACATTTTTAATAACACTGTCATATTTCTATGATGTGTGTCTCTACTGAATCTATAGGAGATCTGAGATACCGAATTGAAATAATTTTAAAAAATTTCAAGTAGAATAAGTAGTCCTCTCTCTACTGAATACGAGTTCCTGAAGGTCAAACGATTTTAACAAATTTCGTTTAATTAAGATGTTAAAAATTAATGAAAAACTTATTCACTACCTAAGTTAGAAAATATTAAGATTTTACTAACAATTAAAGTGCTTTTCAATGAAAATCGACTCACATTGTTTTTCGGTATTATTTGTCAAAGAAGTTAATTCCATTATATATATATATATATATTTTTTTTTTTTTGATGAGTAAATTTACAAAAAACGTATGACAATTAAAAATTGCCATTACGTGTTACTTTAATAGGCAAAATCGTCTATCGCCAATCGTCAATGTGTCAAAATTAGGTAGTAAAATCTTTAAAATGATAAAAAAAAATTGTCAAAGATGGCAGCCATGTTTAAAGTTGGCATGATATATTGATAAGTTTTTTTCTTACTGTACTGATGTCGAGTCGTCATGGCTACCTGCAGACCATAGTGTAAAAGGATAAGTTGTTTTATCACAAATGTCTTATTTTCATATATGACCTACCGACTTTTCCATGTTTTTTTTTAGCCCGAATGGGTATTTTTGTATTTGTCTACAATTAAATAATTTTATTAGTTATGCTCCCTTATAAAAAAAATCTATATTAATTGTATTAGTTCTCTCCAGAATCCATAGTCCGACGTTTAAGATTACTATTAATTAAGCAATTTATGGTAAAATTTTCGAAAAAAAATTGGTTATGCCCAATTTTTGGCGTAGATTCAGTACATAATATGGTTAAGCCCTTTTTCCACTAGACCGATATCGCCTTACCTATACCTCTGAGTAGTTGTTATGAAATCTTCAGTGTCCTAGCTTAAGCGGTTCGGTCCCCATTGCTCTTTCAACAAATACGCGAATGGGCAGACAAACGGATGGATATGCTTAGATCGGCATAGATTTATAGATGAATCCAGAATACGTACTCGTATAATTTATGGGAACTCAGCGGGTATTTCTAGTTCTTACAAGCGGAATGGTCAACTTTGTGTATCTCCCATTATGTTATGTTGGGTATAAAAATAGTTTATACTTAAGATAATCACTCAATATACTATGTATAAACATACTGATGACATCAAAAGATAAGCTCGGCACGTAGCTGCGTTGTGAGAGTAGTTTTTTTAACAGCAGACAGAGTCTTATGAAAGTATTCACAATAGAGGGATACGAATCGCAATAGCTAGCAATAGCAATAGCTAGGAATAGCTACTCTGCTGCGACATAAATAAAAGCGCTGATTACAGCGTTTCTAAAGCATTTTTGTTGCGGTTTTGAGCGTCTTATGTTATTAGCGTCGTCAAAAGTGTAAAAACCAGAGATAAATTTTCTTCGTACATCTGGATACAAATAAATGAAAGAAAATTGTAATTTCAACTAAAATTTCAGTTATGAAAAATGTTAAAACCTATGAAATTGGAAATTTTTCTACTCTTAATTTTGGCGTTTAATGACAATAGCAATAGCGGTAAAAAACACTTCAGTGTAAACATGCTAAAGTTTATCGTTCGGAAGGTACATTTCCTGGAGCTGAAGCGTTTTGTCGTGTCGCGCTGGTATAGACAGACCTTTAAGCGTGTACCCAATTGCCATTGAAATTGTTAAAAGTCCGTTAAGACAATTTTATTCATAAATTTCTTCGGAATTTTAGGATTCAAAGTCACGATTAAGCTATGAATTAATAAATTCAACAAAATTAAAAAAAACACTAAGAAAATATTTATAAAAATGTGAACATTACTCCTTAAAAACATATGAGAGCATTATTTGTTTTTTGAAGTCCTAATCAAGCGGAAATTTAAAAAAAGGAAATATTCATAAACATATGAACATTAATTATACTGTAAAACTATCGACTTCAAAGTCCTTAACAATCTGATAATGATTATATTCAATTCAATATTCAACAGAAATATAAAAAAATACACACGAAGAAGGTATTTTATACCAAAAAAATATTATATATTACAAATATAAAAGAACAATATTTAGTGTAAAGTTATCTTATAAAATTGCAATCACCACCAATCATAATAAATTTTTGAACCATGTCCTCCCCTCCCTTCATTGAAATCAATTGAACTGTAATGCACGCAAAAAAGGTGTCATATTAGAAAAAAATGGTTACGATCTAAATAACAATTAAATTAGAGAAAAAATAACTGATCATACGAATATTATTACAACAATATCAAAACAATACAAAACGAGATGTAACAATTATGTATTACTAAATAAGCGATAATAATGATAACAAATTTGTATTTTCCCGTTGAAGTAGTGATGAAAAAGCTGAAGTAAGTGAAAATATTTTGTACGGTGATATAAAAACAAACAAAAAACATATTCGAAATTTTATATATAAACGTTACGTGAATAAAACTCAAAAAAAAGTCAAAATACTCGTTGTTTATGAATGTAGAGAGAAGATGAGTCTTTTTTTATTACCACAGATATTATTATTTATAAAAAAATAATATTATTTATTTGAACCATTGTAAAATTATTTTTGTGTATGAATTTGCATAAACTTTGATTAATTTAAAAATAAACATAAACATTTTAATAAATAAAGATTTTTTTTGGATAAATATGAAACAAATTACTGGTCCTTATTTTAAGGGTTAATGATTAACAGCGTGATCGACCTTGGTGCGATGGTTAGTGCTCGCCACTATCGTGGGGTTCAATACCGGGGTTCTCTTTGTTGTTATCAATTTTTTGTTAATATCGGATGAAGCAGTCACAAATCTGTATAAGTAGTTTTTGCAGTCCGGAAGCTCATATTTCTAACGTAATCCAATCACTCTTATG
>JAHXMU010000013.1:1907449-1929507 GCA_019455685.1 Philornis downsi
TACATACGTCAGATGGCGAAAATAAATTGCTGCGGCCATTATGCCGAAATAAACTTTTAATCATTTACTGATGAGTTACTAAACATCTTGTCCATAGGTTGCGTTTGTTAGCTGGACACCTTCAAAAACACCTCTAAAAATGTTTTTTTTTTTTTTTTTTTTTTTGAGCTTAACTAATTTGACATTGAGCTTTTATGCAATATATTGTATTGTGTAAATAGACCTCCGAGAGTTTCTATTTGGCGTGGGAAATCCCCGTTTTCATAAAATACCAATACTAATAATAATAATATTAATAATAATAATAATTACAATAATAATAATACAAGCACAATTAAGGAAACAAAATTATAACTTTCTATAGTTCTTCTCCTGAAAATTTAGAGGACACAGATTTTTGCTCTACTTATACTGATACTATTTTGGTTACGCTGAATTCAGTTCAATTGAATGAATGATTAGTGTAGGAAAATATAAGTTAAATTAGATAAGTGGTATAGGGGCTTACTAAAAAGGGTGTGGTTACCCGGTCGAGTTTATAAAATGTTACCAAGTATTGTAAATCAATAGATTTGCCATTTATATTTAATAAATTCGATAAATCGGTAAATTTGTTTAGGAAAATAGCAATGTCCTTTATTTTCATTCTCAGAATTTAATTTACTTATCGCAGATTTGTGGCAAATTTAACTGTTTTAATTCTCAATTCTACTGCTTGGAATATAGGAGGCTAATAATACAGGGTTATCCATCTAGTGGTTTCAAAACCGCCAGTCTGACAAGACTGTCAGCTGTTAAATACCTGTCATCTGAAATGTTATTTATTTAGTGAAAGGTTTGCCATTTACGAATATGGTTCGCTTAACAACTAAAGAACGTATACAATTAGTTAAAACTTGCTACAAAAGTGGAGATTCAAACGTGACCTTTCAATCGAACATAATTTTCTTCAGCGATGAAGCTCATTTCTCACGCGGTGGTTACGTCAACAAGCTAAATTGTTGCATATGGGGTTCGGAGAACCAAGAAGTGTTTGTGGAAAAGCCATTGCATCCGGAAAAAGTGATTGTTTGGAGCGCATTATGGTCTGGAGGTGTCATTGGGCCGAATTTTTTCGAAAATGATGCCGGAGGAACCTCAAAAGGATCCACTGCTGCAACCAATCCAAAAGCGTTCATTAAAATGACATTGTATGGCAAAGTTTAAGCATTATAATGACATAAAAGTTTTATCGAACTCATAGCTTTATGTGTGTTTTACTTAACTTTACTTTTGAAACTGAAAAATGGATAACCCTATATACAAGTATTACCAATATCACAATAGCTTTAGAAATTTTACCTTAGAAAATAAAACATTTTTTACGGTGTTGCATTGCCTACTCCGCAAACTTGTTAAGAAATAAAAATAAAATATATTATTAAGATTCTCTCCAATTACAGTATACTCATATCTTAAAATTCCACTAATTTTGTACTCATTTTTTTAAATTATATTGTAACAGGCAATGTGATGTGAATGATAACATAATCATTCACATCACATTGGCCGGTTACTGTGTTTACTATCGTCGATATAACCTTTATCAAGATCTAACATACAATATTGGGTGCATATGTACGAGTATATGCCCTTTCCCGTTAATCTCATTTTGCAATACAAAATTTTATAATGACCAATTATCACCATTAACCAAAAATATGTGACAAATAACTCTTCTCAAAATATCACCAGCAGAGCTCTCACTAACAATAATTGTAAAATTCGTGCCATTTATTGGTTGTCATTGTCATTTTACGATCTCTGAGATAAACAGCCAGAGTTAGTGAGAGTTTATAGCTCGTTATGTCTAACCAAGATCGTAAATTTAATAACGTAAACAAATTACAAAACGATGTTGAGAAAGACGTTGTAGTTGTGATTGCGGCGCCCAAGTGAGTGTTGTCAACGTTTGGCATTTGTAATGAATTTGACGGTTTTTGATAGAGTTTTATAAATGTGATAAAAGCGATAAAATATTGACTTGTTCGTACCATCTTCCCGAGTATTTTGTCCGACAAAAGTACTGCAGAAAAGTAAAAATATATAACTATTTAGGAAATTACCTCGCAATAAGCGGAAAATTTCTAAATTTTCTATTATTATTATTTGAACCAATTTTAATGAAATTGCACCAATGTTTTAAATTTCTAGATACAATTAGCTTTAAAAAGCGATGTAAGCAACAAAATACTATTTTTCAAATATATCAAATAACGAAATCTATTTCTTTGAGAGATGTCGGTTGCAGTGTGAATGTATGGAATTCGAGATAAGTCAAGCTCTTCACTTGCACAATTAAGTCACAATTGGAAAACATGTCATTACAATTATTTTCAAATAATTGAACTCATACATTAATTGGTTCAAATAATGAAATGGTCCCATGTATGTATCCCGTATTTCCCCACAATTCGAAAATTGGTGCTAAATTGGTGCTAATTAGCTATTAGCTATTTGATGATTATAGTGACGTTTTAAATGGATTAGTCAACTCCATTTTTAAAGATAATTTGGGCCCTGAACTCACAAATTCTCGATTTGTAACAGTATATTGAATTTTTTTTTTTTTGGAAAAAGATTAACGTATCTGTAAAGAGGTTATTTTCAGCTTTCCGTTCGTTCTGGAACATATTTTTGAGACTTGGATGTATCCTTGTAGTCTGGAAACAATCAACCAATCAAGTGAATATTACGCTAAAGGTAAAGTAACACCGAAAAGATCACGATAAGGGCGTTTAATAGTCAAGGAATATTGTTTAAGCGCTATGCACTGTTTGCGTGAAACTATTTGAAGAAAGGTGGCCGGATTTGTGGGTAGACGATAACGGGTCATCACTCATTCGCTTTTCTTGAAATTTTCGCCAAAAATTTAACTAATATCAATCCACAAGGATTGATTCGAAGGCGAAAAAAAAAACAGGCAGTAACTTATCTCAGCCTATGCCAGACCTTTGTTGTACAAAATCACAGACTTACAAATCGCCGCTTTTTATGTCGTACAAAACCTAGCATGTAGGTTAAACACGAATGCAATGTGAAATTTGGAACAGATGTCTGTCAACCTAAAAAATAAAACTGTTCTCAATATACACCTTGAACGAATTTCGGAAATTTCAATACTCAATGAAAACGATAATCCCCATTCTTAACAGAAAAAAATATACAGAAATACCTTATTTTGCATGGGAAGCGGATGTTCCAAAATCCATTAATATCGAAGTTGGACGGCCGAAAAATATTCGGTTTTTAAAAGAGTCAATCAAGCACAAAGTTATAAAATATCATAGATTTTTTTTAAATATAAAATCTATTAATCTATTACGTTTTCTTCGGCTTTGTCATTTTAAGCAAATTCCCATTAAATTCTATTTCGTTCTTGTTTAACAGTGTTATTGATATTTTAAAGCAACCATTAATAAAATCATGACTTTAGTTTTCATAGTAGTTGACCACACCGAGCATAATGGCTACAAATGTTAGAGGTGGAAATGCGTCAGACTCAAACGAGCAGTCAGGTGCTGGATTCGACGAGCGACGGTTGTTTGGTGGCGGAGAATGAGAAGATCGGCTTGTAATTTATTAAACAAATAAAAAACAAAACAAACTAAATAAAGTTCTAAGTGTTTCGTTCTAAACAAAAGAAATAAAACTACTTTTTTTTTGTAAATAAAAAGACGGTAAGGAAAATCTTACTGAAAAAAGGAGTGCGCCAAGGATTAAAGAATGAAGTAAGTGGTGTATTAAAAGAGAAATCATACATATATAATTATTAAAAACACCTTAAACATATTGGAGATATATAATGGCAAGAATTTCATGGTGTTGTGCTTACTAATGTAATACCAATTAAAGAAAAGAGAAACCGCATTTGATTGAAAACCCTCACCACAATTCAAGTTTAGATCATGATCAATATCAATTGTGCAGTGTTTAACAATAATTGTTTAATTACTTTTAAACTATTAGTAAAAACTGAACACTAATGAGAAAGTGAAATAAATATTGATTATTTATAGGCAGAGCTGATAAAAAAATCGAACTTCCTTCTTCTTCTCCCTCTTGTCTTGTTGAAATGGTCTACACTTATCATTTGAAGAGTTATTGATAGACTGTTCCGTTCAAAACTATACAGTTCCCTAGGAAGTCTTCAGAAAACACCTGGAATACTATTACATTTGTTGGGGTTTTTGCACATAGAAAAAAATCCGTATAATTTGTTTTATTACTTTACGAACGCTATATTTATTTATGGAATTTACAAGTTTAAACCAGTATTTCATGGCCGTAAGTGAATTCCCCACCGGCTATAGGGTTGTGTTGTAACGGCAGTTCGATTGATCCCCAGGTCTTTTCATGGCCATAATTAAAAGTTCTACTATTTCGGTTTTTGTTACTAAATTAACATATAATTACCATAATTGCACATTATATACATTATATAAATCACAAATAATTGATGTATAAAATGTCAATTGTATTTTCCAATTGATGGAAAGTAAAGAATAAACGGATACCTGGATTTGCTGGCTGTCTGGACAGATAGATGGCTTATTCCATGGGAGATTTGTGTGCAAAGTTTATGAAGACAGATAATTTAATTGATAAATATGTATATGTTTATTTTTAATCTGAATCGGCAATGATGAGCGTATAACAGACTTTTATATCAATTTTTTTTTGCTACTCATCATGCCAGTTTGATAACACTACGATACAAAGTCGACTCAAGTCTTCTTGGCTAAATGGTTGTTAAATCATTTCATTTAATAGAGCTAAAAGCGTTGAAAATATGCACGGCTGCACAATTTTAAATAGTTATGGAAGTATAAAGATAATCAAAATTGAAGGCTGGTATTAAGGAAATGTTGTTTTTGCGTTCCAAAACAATTAGATGCGAAAGAATTTTGTTAAAAGTAGAATTACGTTTCAAACGAAACTTTTATGTAGAATCATGAGCATGTCAGTTAATTCCAACGAAATGTAGTCACATTTTGTTATCGAACAAAGGAATAGAAAATCAAAAAAAAAAAAAAAACGCTGACACACATCGTGAATACCAAATACCGGCAAAAAATTACACAAAATGCAAATATAAAAGAGAGCGTCAAAAAATATGCAAAATTAGTAAAAATTATATAAGTAAATTAGAAATTAAATATAATTTGTAGTACCTTTAATTATTGGAATGAATACACAAATCTGGGCTACATTAATAACTAAACCACAGGGGCAAGATATGCAGAAAACTTGTTGGGCCATACTGATTTCAGAGTAGAGCTAATTCGGATACGAGTTAAATGGCATTAGCAGTTTACCGAAATCAAAACCCGCTTATTTACTAGAAAATTTCAAATTAAATTTTTAGAAAAAAACATAAATTTATGGAAAACGGAAAATACAGGGTCTCCGTAGGGAATATATACCAAATTATTTGCCCATAACTTTTGAGTAAATGAAAGAGAATGGATCTTATATTGATAAATGTTTTATTTAATGTCGGCAATTATGTATGGAATACAATATCAGTTTTCCTTTTGATAACCCATGTTAATGAAGCCCAAAGCATGCAGTTGTAGCGTTAAAAAGTTTTCAATCATATCACGATATCGCTCCCCATTGACAGTTACACTTACGCCGTTTTCAGTTTCAAAGAAGTAAGGTTCAATGATGTCTCCAGACCAAATTGCATACTGTAATTTTTAATTGATGCAAAGGTGACTGATGAATAATTTGAGGGTTTTTAATTGCCCAGAACCGACTATTCTGTTTATTCACATATCCATTCAAATGAAAATGTGCCTCATCACTCATTATGATTTTTTCATGAAAATCGGGGTTGTCATGGTTGAGCTGTAACATCCTATTGGCATACGTACGGCGGCGTAAATGGTCTTGTGGAAGAAGCTCTTGTGTCAACTAAATCTTAAATGGAAACAAATGCAAATCCTTGAGCAAAATTGTGGCCAAAGTTGTTCTTTGAAGACCAAACTCCTGAGTACGGCGTCGAATTGAGGTTGGTGGATTGTTTTGAAGACTTTCTTGAGCAGCAGTAATGTTTTCAGCCGATCTTGCAGTACGTTGTGGTCCATACTTGGCCCTAACAGCTACAGACCGTCTTTCTTCGAAATCATTCACTACACGGTAAATAATGCGTCTTGTTGGCACGTTGTTTCTCCCAAAAATTTCACTTAACTTTCTCATCGTCACAGTAATCGATTGATTTTGATAAAATGTTGTAACGATTAAAACACGTTAGTTTATCGAATATTTTTCCATAATAAATTTGCCACGTCTCTACTTCACCACTGCCAAATATGAACTGTCAAGACTAATGTTTACCAAAATGGCGCCAAAACAAAGTAGTATACCTTCCCGACGGACACCCTGTATCAAATTTATTACTGGGAGTACAAATAACTCTCCGCGGTTTTACAAATAAAGGTCACCCAGTAAAAGTTATGTCAAATGTAAAACATCGTGCAGTAAGTTTGGATACGTGATAACAACATGATCTTGAAATATTAGCGATTTTGTAGAAATCTACATCTGAGACATATCGATTGCTTGTAAAAACACATCTCTTTAGCTAGGGAAAGTTGTTAAAATGAAGTGATTATCTATACCCTTCCATTTTGACATTTAATGAAAAGCGATAGCGACAAAGAATGTTTTGGTGTAAATATATTAACTTTTTATGCGAACGGGCGATTCCTGGAGTTTAAGCGAATTATTGTGTAGCGCTGGTATAAACAGGTCTTAATTGTTAACATATTTTGCATACAGAATAGGTATATTTGACATAAATATGGTCAAGGTTCCATCAAAGACTAAGGAATTGTTATAAATATGCAGTTTTTTTTATAAATGAATTCTTCATAAATATCTGCTGTTTTATTGGAAAGCAGCACAATGGACACCATTTTGAATTACATCGTTAGCTATTACTTTTTTATCATCTTTCTGGCAGCGTACGAGTATAAATACCGTGTCGAGATGAAGATTTTTCATCTTTTGAGCCTACCCAAAAATCGACCCAATTTTAAGTTGCTTCATGTGATGTGAGGGTCTGATGAGACAGGAGCAATGCCTGCGATGTACTGCAGGCCTTCCACAACCTGACTTCCTAATAGCATTATGATGGAATAGCATAATTTTGTTGTTTTTTTAGTAGTAGGGGGTGTGGTTTTCCCTGAGTGTTCGACTTAATCACATCAATTCGCTATCATTCATTCGCTAGAGCCCCCATAATAGATTCGTCAGATTTGAGCAACCCATAATACCCGATATCAAGTTGATAACACCAAATACATGCAAGGGTATTTTCCATGAATATTCAGTTTGAGAGCCAATATCGGCATCCCCATAATTTCCCCTTCTTTGGGTTATTACCGCTTTCTATATCATGCAAAATACTCTTTCGTTTATACCTGGCAGGCTGCATTTCGCAACATGCAAAATCGATATTCTATATTTTCAGGCGTCAGTTCATATGGAACTCAATTTCCTTCCATTTGAATCACTCCCAACGATTTTAAACAATATGAAATTGCGTGTTGAGTCATTTCTAATGTAAATGCAATTTCTTCTTCTGGCCGTTGACTCGAATCTTCTTTCAATAATGATTCCATTTCCGCTTCTTCGTATATTTTCGGTCATCCGCTATGTTCATTCTTTCCCTTCGATGTCAATCTCATGTTTTTTTCCTCATTCTTTTTGTTCGTTTTGAAGCCGCTAAAAACATCTACTCCCACTTAAAGCAACTTCGTTATGTGCCTTTACACGCAGTCGATAGGCCTCAGGTGCAGATATCTACGCGTTAAAGAATTAAAATAAAAGTTCCAGCATTTTTGATGCTGATATGAAGTCGGAAATATTTCACGGTTATGGTATTACCAGATATTCAACTTTACAATACGATTTTTTTTTATATCTGACAATTTCAACCATAAGTTGAAACACCTGAGAATTATTTATATTCCCTGTACTTAATCTGTATTTCTTTGTATACCAACAGCGCCAAAGCAACAGAGTTATTGTAGCATAGTAATTAACAATTAGCTTAGTAATTGCTTATGAAACCCTCTTTACAGCTGCACATATTAATTATTATAATTTTGTTTTTGATAAATGATGAATGTTAGTTATTAAGTTATTGTTGTTTTAAATCATACTAAATTAACTATCGCAACAATTGTTGCGTTGGAAATCTCTGTACCGATGCTTTTTAATTCTAATCATTTAAAAATATTTTAGAATTTCAACGGAATGCAATCGGTGAATTTTTGTAGATTTATTTAATTTCCAATTTTTGTTTTAGTTTTCATTTTCTATCTGAAATGGTTTAGCGTACACGAAAGTTTGTAAAATTGTAAAACATTTCAAATTACCGCACAAACATTCAAATAATTTGCCCCACAATGTGTTAATTCTGACATGTTACGAGCACAACTGTCATAAATATATGACCGATATTGTGTTTTGTACAGAAATATATTAAGAAACAATTACTAATGAATATTTTCTGTCTATATTTAACGCCAAACTGTGTTAAAAACGTGATAAAAATACTAAATTGCCAATAAGTGGAGAAACGAGAAGCAAGAAGAAGAAACGACAAATGTCGTAATTTAATTAAATAACACTAAAATACGATACTAGGAAAACGTATATCTATGTAAGCAAACAAACAGTTGCGAATGCATAAATGTTATTGACATTGATTTAAGTTTATTGTTTTTGGATTTTAGCAACTCTAAAATGAAACAATTTACGAATGGGGTGCTATTTATGGAAGGCAAGAAATTTATTTATTTATTTATTCAGTCTATGGACGTTATAATTCCTTATAGACTAATGCTAATTCTTGCAGGCTAATTAAATTAAATTCAGATGAAAACAGAACCCAAAAAAAAAAAAAATAGTGTCCAGTATTTAATTTTTTTTTCGAATAAACTTTAATAAGTTGTTGAAACCAATTATATTGCCTTCAAAATATTTCCTCCCGGGACACAATACCCTTACAACAACGTTTTTAATTATTCTTGATGCATACCAAGTAGTCACCTTCCGTATGGCCTTTGGAGGACGATGCGATTTACATTGCATTTCTTCAATCCACTCAATCATAAATCAGGTTAATATGGTGATTGTGGAGCGATATAAGTTGAATTTTTGGTGAAAAACTCACGAAGAGTCAATGCAGTTTGAGATGGCTCATTATTGTGGTACAAAAATAAAGAGCTTCCCGCCCACAAATACAGCTTCTTTTACAAATAAATTCATGCAAACTACAAATAACATTCAAATAATATTCCTCGTAAACCGTTCGTCCGATTACAATCTCAATACCATGATAATCGAAAAAAAAACTGTCATCATAACCCTGATTTTTTAGCGTATTTGACAAGATCCTTTCAATCTTGTTCCACTTTTGGCACTATTGATTATCGGTTGGTCGTTTCCGAATCCAAGTTTCATTTCCTTTAATTATAAGTTTTATGACATGCTGGTAGTCGATCTCTGGCTTTTACACGAATTTTTAACGCGAAGCTCCTTTTTGAAAACATTTACTATATTTGGCACCAATGAAACTTGGCGCATCTGGGGCCCAAAATAAATTTTAATATATAGTTGATTGATCCGTTTGAAATACCAATATCGTCAGAAAGGTCCCCAATTATAGACAGTTTTTAAGAACCAAATCTCTAATTTGTTGGAAGTGGCTTTCATCAGTAGAGGTTGATGGTCATCCAGAGCGCTCCTCATCTTTCTTTGTTAAGATTTTTCCCAACAATTTCTGTTCACTGAACGCCTTCTGCAACAATCTAAACGTGTAGAAATTTCACATTGTAATGCAACTTGTTTGTTCTCTCTGCGTTGTACAAAAAACCAAGCGTTGCTCAGACATTAATGACATTTATGGTGTGAAATTTGACACAAAAATGCCAGTCACAGTGCTACCAACTTAGAAAAGAAAATTACTTCCGAGATTTGATATAATCCATGTAATATCAATTGAAAACTGGTATTCGTTTTTGGACACAGAAATAGTTTGCTGACAAATGACAAATGAAGAGCTGTGTCACAGGTTGAAATGTGGATGGTGCCAAGATGCGATTAATTAATTAGTAATTAGCTGCTAGTAGTTGAATTAGTTTAAGAACTTAATGATTGCTTTTGATATTACTTCAAAAATTCAATCGCCGATAAAATATTTGATAATGAACCCTTAATAACTCGATTATGGCAGCCTTTTAACTGGAAACAGTTTTCTATGTTGGCACTAATTGCCGAAATATCTTCGTTTAAGATTTGGGGAAAAATTCAAATTTTCCTCAATTTGGACGATACTCCAAATTCTGTCAATAATGCTTTTAGAAATAAGACAAATGCATTGCGCATTATTGACTTTACAATAATGATTATTACATTATTACTTTTGCTGCATCGTTCACAGTTTTCGAGAAATAATGCAGTGAAATTTAGAAAACTGCAATGAGATTCTGCATTTAAGATTCATTCTGAGCCACCCTATTTTTAAAAATTAACAACATCAAATTGCAGGTCGAAAAACGATTTATTACATATTTCACCCGAAGGAAGGAATAAAGATATATAACTAACAAAGTAGTTCCCATTAACTATAATACTTAATTGAATTTATTGAAAATCAACTGCCGATTTCCTTAACTACGCGAAACTACAAAATTTTTTGCGGTGAAATTTTCGAATCGCATCTTTTGCTGTAAAATGCTTCTTTCCAAACCTATAAAATAATATGTTTGAGGCAAAATAAGCTTTTTTAAATTAAAATATTTGTTATAAATCAGATATCTCACCCATTTAAAGTATGCACATATCATTTTGCACTAAAAGAGTTGAAAAATTGATTAAAAAAAAAAAAAAATAAATAAATCTGAAGTATGTCCGCAATCAGGCTGATTTATCTGCAGAACAAACTTCAAAAAACTTGCAGACATTTTCGTGCCATTGACAACTTGCAGATATATTAAACTTTGATTTACGTTTATAGTGACTGCTTGAAATTTTGAAGAAACAAAAATATTTTGTGGCAGTGTTATGTTCTATTTCCCAAACACAAAAATCCAATATGAATATATCATATTAGCCTAAATGATAACATAGCTAATGTTGTTATCGACAGATCTTTAATACGAAAGTATTTTTATTATAGAAAGTCTTAACTTTCAACGAAATCAAATTAGCCTATAAAAGCCCATGATTACTTTCTGTGCAAACAACCAAGTGATTTAAGAATATTTTCCAAATATTTTTATCTTTATTACTAATATGACATAATACTACTATAATACAAAGCATTATTAGAATTCTCACATTCCGAACAATAAAGATAATTCCGATAAATTATATCGCCATAAAAATTAATTTGAAGTATCAAAATGCAAATATCAAATGTTTGAAGTCTTTGTTGAAAAGAAATTTATGATGCACTGGGTGTTTTTTGAAAAAATAGTTCACGACAAAGATACCACTCGAGGTGCAAGTGATAAATTTTTGTCGTCCCCTTTTTGTAACACTTCATTAAGGATAGATATACATCGCACTGGCAATCTCCAAAACATAGCTTTATTTAATAGTCTAACATTTTCGAAAAACCTTAATAAAAACTAATTTTTGGTAAGTTTTATAAATCTTTTAGATATAAATTTTAGAGTAGATAAATTACTACATATTTTCATTGAAAATTCTCTCAAGAGTCACAGCCGAAAGAACATCATTTGCGAATTAATTTTCGAATGAAGAACCAGAACAAGAAATCAAATTTCTTTGGACTAATGAAAAATTGCACCAAAAGCAGAGCTTTTTCATTTGAATTTTCATTGAATTCTTTGATAAACTTGTGTTAAATTTAAATTCATAGGTATTTACGTAAACCACTAATTTGCTCTAAAAAGCTTTACTAAATTCCTGCTTTCGTGAATGCTCTGTTTTTGGTAGGTGGCAACATAAATAGTTCTTCTCGTATCAGCTGGCTAAAACAACGGACAAATAATAAAAAAATCTTTAAAACCGAAAGTCGTTAAAAGTAAAAATTGCTAAATCTTGAACATGAAACTTCCAAAGGCGAAATGGTCGTATTTTTATTTTACGTTTTTTTTTTAATTATCGATTTCTTTCCAATGTAGTTGCATCATTAAAGTATCCTTTGGAAAATCAAGTTGTTTTGTCAATTATATATGCTCCATTTCCAAGATAAAGTTTTTAATGATTTTTTATATTGTAACTTTTATAATTATTAGTTGAAACCAAAGGACGTTATTTTGTTCAACACCTATTAATCTTTCTAACTTGAAGAAATTTTCGCGATTGCATACTCTGTTTCCAAGATATGAACATTTATTCGAATTTTTTCATATTTTTACACAAAAAAAAAAAAAAAAGAAAGAAAAAAAAAATACGGCATGAAAAATTGTTCCATCATTTAGATATAGACGGAGATGAGCTGTGAGTTAAAATATTTCTTTAAGCAGCAACAAGCACTTGCAATTCATATAATTCAGATCGTGAGTATGTATGTATAATTGTTAGTATACACGGCTATAATTCGCATGATTACGAGTTCAATTCCCGATACAGCCGCCTATCATTATTCAAGAGGCGGCGACCTCGATGTGTCTGAGGAACACTTTGAGTAGTTGAGGAAAGTCTGGTAAATGCCTGTCAAGTTGTAAAGTTCGGAATCGTCGGTAAACTGCAGATCGTAATGAGTAAATCTAAAAATAGAAGCTTAATACGTTTGAAAAGTTCATACCTCATTTATGGGATGCAAGAAAACTTGTCATACGGTCCATAACTAGCAAGCAATGCTTTATTTTAACCGCGAGATGAGCTCATGAGCGTTTGCAAGAGATTATTCGGGCACCACATTGGGGAAAATATATCGTATGAAGGGGTGTTTCGATTTTTCCATTTAAACAAGTCCAATTTATTTGTTCATTTATATATATAAAAAAGGAAACACTTTATTTTAATTTAAAAAAATTAGCAAACACCATTTTCCATTTGTTAGCTGCTCAGTTATACTTGTCGTTGATGTTGTCTGTTCCGTGGTCCAAAAAGCAAGAATTTTAAAATCGCAAAAGCTATGTGCAAGTTGAAGAGTGTATTGTCACAAATACGTTCTAAATTTCCATATTTGGGCAGATCATAAAAGTAATCCGCTACTTTGCAAGTCATACACTACGACCTCTACTCAACGTATGGGAAAACACAGAGTTAAGGCTCTCATTAGTCAAAAAAAAAAAAAAAAAAACAATAACTTAGTGAGTCGAGTCGTAAGTGCTATATATTCAATGCACAACTTCTTTCAGTGACCGCAACAACAACAACAATTTAGCCTTGACATGATTTATATCAGGGATTAAGACACTGGAAGCTAAGAAGATGCTTTAACAGTGCTGAATATAGTTATAGGATCAAAGTAAATGTTGAAATAGAATTTTGCAAATAATAACATTAAATGATATTACAATGATGATATGCTATGTTATGAATATTATAATAGTAATTTTAGTTAGATTATTAATATTGATGAGAACGGGTGTTTTTACAATTTGTTTTATACTCGTATAAGAACAAAAACCGTTCTTAGAAATAAAATAAAAGTTGTAGGAGTATATGTATATATATTTCCGCAAATACGGGGTTATGGGGCTTTCTTAATTCAAAATAATACAGAAATGGTATTCGAACAACAATGTCATTTCCGCACTTTCATTCATACATAAAAGTCGGCGGACATATCATCTGGAAATATTATCATTAACAAATGGCTTTGACGTTCCAATATGTCAACAACCGTTTAAATACGGATTTGTTTTCGATAAACCTAGTAATAATGGGATGAAAGTTCCAGGTATTGATTACTTTCAAATGACTTTGAAGTGAATTTCAATCTACCGTCTTAAGTTTTGCCAACCATTTTTAAAACAAAACTTTTACGGTAAAAATAAACGTGAAATTTATAATTTATATATGAAAATTATAATTTATATATACGAGGTGTGATAAAAAAAATAACGTTATTATAAATTTTTTCCAAAAAGTATTTACTTATTCATCAATTTCTATTTTATTTTCTTTGAAGTAGTCCCCCTCAGATATAATACACTTATGCCAGCGTTTCGTCTAATGCTCGAAACACTTCTAAAACGCGCTTTTTGGTATCGCCAACAGCCCCTATTTCGATTTTTCTTTTATCTCCTCAATCGTAGCAAAACGCTTTCCTTTCATCGGTGTCTTCAGTTTTGGGAAGAGGAAAAAGTCAGCGGGGGCCAAGGGCCAAGGCATGTTTGCGGTTTTGTTTTTGGCCAAAAACTCACGCACAAGAATCGATGTGTGAGCTGGTGCGTTATCAGTGGTGCAAAATCCATGATTAGTTTTTCCACAATTCTGTGCGTTTCTGACAAATTGCTTCGCGCAAACGGCGTATAACTTCAAGGTAGTATCCTTTATTGACCGTACGACCTTGTGGCAAGAATTCATGATGCACCACGCCATTGCAATCGAAGAAAACACTGAGCAAAACCTTCACATTTGACCGAACTTGACGTGCCCGGGCGACCAGGACCAGCATCGTCATTGGCATCTTCTCGGCCTTCCTTAAACCGGTTATATCACAACTGAACTTGTATTCTGCTCATAGTAGACTTGCCAAACGCCACAGTCAACATTTCAAATGTTCTTGCACATTTAATTTCATTTTTTACACAAAACTTAATACTGTTTCTTTGATCTATCATTTTTTTGAATAGTAAAAAATGGAAGAGCACACCAAAACACGACTAATCTTTTTATGTCTCAAAAACAAACTGACAATCCAAAATGGCTGATATTTTCAACATATATAACAGACATGTGTTCCAACTTAAAAAAAAAAAATGCGAAAATCGAATATACGTAACTCACGAAATTTAAAAAAAATCGTTTTTTTTTATCACATATCGTATATGAAATAAATGTTATCAGGTTGAAAGCCAATGTTGCCAATTGGTTTAGCCAATTTGCGTGAAATAATTGCGGAAATTCCAGCTAATTCCAAATGCGCCACAGCCGTGATTGCCTTTGGAGTAGAAAAAAACTTATTGCTGATTATCTAATATTTGTATAGATTTACAGCCAGTGATAATATTCTTACGTGGAATTCGGATCGAACCGCTTTTTCAGGTAGTTCGAATAAATCAATATGCTGTCAATTAGGTAATCCCTGGTGGTAAATATACTCGTATTTTCTTTCCAATATCTCTTGAGATATGTTGAAATTAGTTTTATAGCTTACACCATTTGGGGCCCAGGGTATAATCGTTTACTACTGCAGATTATAATACCCAAAAGCCAGTAAATTATACATATTGGCTTAGAATCACTTTCAGATTCTATTTTGTGGCATTTGGCTGGCCGTCCGTCTGTCTGTGCATGTGCCCTTGTAAACACCCTACATGTAGCAATTGTCAGTAAATGTCCTCAAAAGTTGATATACTCGTATATAAATTTGCTAGCGCCAAAAGACCCTTTTTGAAAATTGATGACATCGATCCACGTTAAGATAAAGCCCCCATTCAAACGGATCCCAACAAGAACGCAAGATTTAAATTTGATGCCATTCGAAGTGCCAATGTTTGACATTTGAACAATTGTTATTGTTTGCTAGTAGAAGGTATGAGGTTAGTAAAAATGGAGCTCTACACGAATGAACAACACATTCTCATTGTGAAATTGTTTTACCAAAATGGGAAAGTTTTGCGGCCACAGTTCGCAAATTTGTGATCAATTTGGGGCCACAATAATGCTCCAAAAGAGTCAACTGTAAACAGATTAATGGATAAATTTGCCAAAACTGGGTCTGTTAGTGATGTAAAGACAACAACGCGCCTTCGACCAGGTCGATCGACCGAAAATGTTGCAGCTGTACTTGATGACACCGAGCTCAGTAAATTGGTGTTTCCAAATCCACTATGCAGCGAATTTTGACGAAAGATTTGCATCTTCATGCATACAGAGTTCAATTGACTCAGGAACTGAAGCCAGCTGACCATGGACGGCGAAGGGAGTTCGTTAATTGGGTAGACAACATGAAAATGCTGATTTTGCCGATAAAATCATCTTCATTGGCGAGGCCCATTTCCATCTTGATGGCTTCGTCAATAGGCAGAATTGTCGCATTTGGGGTGAGGAAAATCCTTGAGTGATTCACGAGAAACAAATGCATCCTCAACGTGTCACTGTGTGGTGTGGATTTTGGGCTGGAGGAATCATTGGACTTTTTTTTATGAAAATGAGGCATGTCAAGCGCAAACAGTCAATGGTGTTCGGTATCGTGAAATGATAACCAGTTTTTTTGTGTCTAGAATTGAAGAAATGAGTGTGGAGGGCATGTGGTTTCAACAGGACGGCGCCACTTGCCATACAGCCAGAGAAACAATTCAATTGCTGCATCAGTCATTTCCCGGTCGTGTCATTTTGTGTATTAGAAACCAGAATTGGCCGCCTAGATCGTGCGATTTAACACCATTAGACTTTTTTCTTTGGGGTTTTTTTAAGTCGATCGTTTACGCGAATAAACCGACGACGACTCAATCTTAAAAGAGGAAATTGGACGCTGCATTAATGAAATACAGCAGCATTTATGCAAAACAGTCATTGAAAATTTCAATTAAAAGATCGAGTGTGTGCCAGCAAAGCCGCGGCGGCCATCTGTCGACGTGTTGTTCCATACATAACCTCATTCTGTTGACTTTACGATATAATAAAGTTTCACGATTTTTTTTAAATATCTGTGTTTTATTTAAAATTTAAATCTTGCGTTCTTGTTAGGACACCCTTTAGTTCATGTTTTCATATAGCCCACATACAAATGGACCGTGAAGTCTTGGTTTAATCACTTTGTAAGGACAACAGTTTTCTCGAAATTTGATTATATTTAGTACCACCAGTAATAAACCTTACAGAAAACAGGTCATACTTTTCCATGTTTTGATACAGCCCTAATACAAATCAGTCTTCCAGCTTGATTATATCGCTCCTACAACTCCAAATTTCCCCATGCTTTGTATGTACATTTAAGTGCAACATAGTTCCCTTAGTAATGCGTATTGCTCTTTTGGATCCTGTGATATGGATTATTAAATTTGCGGTCTTACGCATCTACGCTTCTGTGGAGCTTTGCGTCTCTTTATATGTTTTGTGTTGCAAATAATACATACATAGATAATTGTTTTTAATTATCCAAAGAAATAACACTGCGTGAGAAAGTCGCACCTAATTTTACGTTCACAAAGAAATGTGACATACATATCATTACGCTGGCGGATTTTTTGTTACGTCTTTTATAAGAAATTATATAAATCAATGTTCCATATATTACTGTTCCATACATTACGTCCCATTATGTCGAAACTTTGATAATTTGTTGTTTACGTTTCAGAAATGATTTTTAGAGTAAGGCAATCGTCGCATGAAGAACATTCCGATATCGATTTCAATAAACGTAATTCAATACATCGTAAACTCATTTTATGTAGATTTTTTGTGTTTTGTCTAAACCCGTTGAATGCAATTAAGTAGTAAATTAACTATAAAGATGTCATTCAACTGGATTTTTTGTTTAAAATCATACACGATTTAACGGGATTTCCATGAAAAATAACTTTGAATTGAAGTAATGAAATGTAAAATTTATGAAAATAAATCTTTCTTACACGATCAGTTAAATAAATTGAACGATTTGTTAGCAGATATTTCTAGATAACCTTAAATTTGCATAGCATGTTTTCCGGTCAATAGAATTGTAGTTAAGCGTTATCTAGAACATTAGTGCCGCCTCAAAAACTGGTTTCATGCCCAAAATGATTATAATTGAATCAACAAATCATCAAAAATCCACAAATAGACTTTTATAATAGCACAAGATGCAGGCAGGCTATAGAGTATTTGTGCATTAAGATGCTCAAATAATTTATTTTTTTTTTCTTTATTCATTTTTATTTGTTTTTTTAAATGGTGCTAGAAATAACGGAATTTAAATGATCTCCACTCTGGGTTTGCGTTGTACGTTATTCATTATGCTTAGAGGATTGCAGAGGAAATTGCCCCAATGATTGCTCCAATGTATTGCTTTAAATCAAGCAAATTTGTTAGTTTTGTTTTGTAAGCAATCCATTGGAGGCCAATTGAATGTGGATTTTTTTTAAGAAATCAGCATTTTAGTGAATTTTGTTTGCAATTCCTCTAAAACAAGCTGGGCTATATAACACGTTGCACCTTTTTTTGAAGCAATGCACGTAATTGAAATCTTTTTCGGTGTAGCTCTGTACGTAAAAACTCTTCCAACTTCTTTAAACAACATACTGGATACCAACATTGTTCAGTCACATTATACATAGCTATTGTGAATTTCTTGAAGTAATGACATTTAGCTATTAGACAATGAAATATGTGAACAAAATTATTGAAATTTTATTATACGGTAGTGTACTGTTTATACCTATAGTTTGGTACCTTGGGTTTAATATTTTGATACTTGGTCCACAAACCACTATGTGTGTAATTAAGGTAAAATCGGGCAGGTGTTAAATATGGTAAAATTCCGTTAATTTTTTTTTTTTTTTGCAAATTAACCATTCGAAATCCGTATTTTTACAAGAATTTTGAGAAATATTACAACATTTCTCTACTTTTATTTTTATAAGGTGATAATAATTTGAGGGCAATCCCATGACTCCACGACTGCCAAATCAGCGGTTGAGCAAAATTAGCCATTTTGGGTAAAATGAGAGTTTTGATAATTAATTAGTTCCAGAACACATTTCTAATCCATCTGTTATAAATTTGTGTAATTTCAATACAGAAAAGCCAGAAGTTGCCTACAAATGCTGATAATAATTTTAGAATGTTACGTCGATTTGTTTTTCATAGTAAAACAAACCCATTTTCTAAAACAATAATCATTTCGAATAATTTGGAAATCAGTTTTTCAAAAAAGTTAGAAACTTGATCATTCTAGCTATATCATTGCAGAAATAGAAAACTACAAGTTGTAGTAGCATGTGCTGATTGCTTATTTCCAGCCGAAGTGCTTCCAATAATGTAAATATACATACATAGTATGTATACTTCACAGTATAGGGTGATTTTTTAAGATTTAAGTTTTTCAGGTTGGCAGCACTGGTTGGTAATGGCGTCCAAACGTCATCTGTCAACGTGAAAAGTGTACAGTATACTCTGCCATTTCATCATGGAAAGACTAACAAACGAGTAACGATAGCAAATCGTTGAAATTTATTATCAAAATTCGTGCTCTGTGACAAATGTGTATCGTTTGATACGACCATTTTATGGTCATCATAATCGATCTGCTGAATCAACAATTCATATTGTTATCTACAAATTTCGCACCAAATTTACTTTGTTAGACATAAAACAATTGACTCGCATGCGTAGAATGCGTACCGAAGAAAATATTGCAGCCGTAGCGACCAGTGTTAATGACGATCGTGAAATGTCAATTCGTCGCCGTTCTCAGTGATTGGGCATGTGTTACTCACCCACAAGTAATTTTTTTGCCCCAATTGGCTGAGTTGAACTTGGTTGACATGTGGTTTCATCAGGACAGTGCAATATGCCACACTGCTCGTGAAACAATGGATATGTTGAGGGATGAATTTGGTGAGCAACTTATCTCTCGATTTGGACTTGTGAGTTTGCTCCCAAGATCTTGCGATTTAAAGCCTCTTGATTATTTCTTGTGGGGTTATGTCAAGTCGTTAGTCTATGTGGACAAGACAAGACTATTGAAGCCTTATGGGATAACATAACACGCGTTATTCGTGGAATGCAGGCCGAAATGGTCGAAAAAGTGACTAAAAATTAGACCTTCCGAATGGGCATGTTGAGACGGAGTCACGGGCAACATTTACATGAAATTATCTTTAACAATTAAATGGGAAAGACATGATGCCAATTTGGGTGTTTTATTCAATTTTTAAAAAAACTACGATTAAAAAATCTCGCTATATTAATGATGACGTTACTTTCGGGAAAGTAATGGTGTGAAGTAATTATATGTGTTACTTTCAATGAAAAGTTGTTTTCCCTTGGAAGTTGTTAATAGCATACAAATTATGCGGCATAAATTTTCAATACAACGGTATAAAGTTTAAATAAATTAAAAAAATAAAAACGAGATATACCTATAGACCCATAATATGCAAAAGTAGTGTAGTTTCTCTACATTTAATATAATTTAATGCATTGCATTAACCAGCTGGACATGGATAGGTAAACTATTACATTCAATCTGTTTTTATAACCTTAATTTTTACTATATACCCATTTAATTATAAACAAAAAAATAAATTATATTTGAGAAATGTGTCCGAAAATGTAATACCAAATGCATAACAGCACTACATAAGTAGAACTGAATGGTTGTCAAATTTCAAGCATTTATCTCTTGTGACAACCCAATGTTTAACTCTTTGGTGCTTCAGTCAAATTTGCATAACAATCTGTGGATAAGTAGTTATGGAGAATGTAGTGGTGTTAAGTATGCACCACGAATAAAAAAACTTTAAAATTTTCCATTTGTAGGACATTTTTTGCAGCAAAATGTAATTGGCAACAACTTTCTGAGTTCCAAAAGCAATTGTTCAGTTTGTTTAACTTTCCGACTCTGTTCTCAATGTTTGTATCTTGGTTTTGATTCCACTGTTCGGTGGTCTAATTTTCCGACTCTTTTCTCAACGGCTATATCTCGGTTTTTATACCACTGATAATAAAAAATGGTCTCCCCTACTAACCCAAATCTGTATTCAAGTAAAAGTGGACTCATCTTTAATAAACATGAACTAAAATAAAAAAAATTTAACTCCGTATATTTCTTATTATTTAGTTTATCTGCTACTTATGAGATCCAAAATCGGCAAAATTTGCTTGAGCTACATTAAATTTCCTCATTCTAAGCAAAAATTAACAAAATCAAAGTAAATTTTTTAACCTCATTTCTAAATGTTCTAAACTCAAATTTAGAAAAACTTTTTCTGAGTGTACGCAGTACAATCAATACAACGCATCTATTGACATCTTTCAAGTGTCTAGAGGGAACAACGCTATCATTCGGTAAGCTAATGGCAAAATTATCTTCTAATAAAGTGTCTTATGATAAAAATTCAATTTGTTAAAATCGTATGTCATGGCTGTCATTAATTATTAACTAGTAATTGAATTGAATGACTATCGACTTATTTCAAGGCGCCGAAATGCATGATTTAGGCAAAGAGTATAAAAAAGTAAATTTGTTTAACTGTTAGGTGATAGTCGACTTAAATATACACATATGGTCGAAAAAATAAGTACACCTACTTATTTTTGCTTTATGTTTAATTTTAGTTACTTTAACGGATGGTAAACATGTCAATTCTTTTTTATTTAAATAACTTTAATATGGTAATGCCTTTAAAAGTAAAAACAAAACTGGGGCTTCCCCGTTGTTTTCATTGTAAGTTAGTTTTGTTCAGGTGTGATTTCGGTACTTGATCAAAATAATAAATACATTGCTCAATTCTTTAATATTGTCGCAGTCTGCTGTAGTCTTTTTGGAAAAACTAGTTATTTTACTGTTGTTTATCTTTATTCATAATAAAACATATAGTAAAAAAATCAGCCATGGGTCGAAAAAGGCATTGTTCTCCGAAGGAGAGAAAAATTGTTTCAAGACTAAGAGAAAGTGGCCAAAGTCTTCGTTCTATAGCAGAAACTATGAATCGGTCACTATTTTTGTACAAAATGCTTTAAAGCCTGAAAACCCCGTCGAAACTCGCGGAAGACTCAAAAAACTTTAAAAACAGTAGTTACCCGTATTGTAACACTTGTGAAGAAGGACCCGTTTGTGTCTTCAAGAGCGATTTCAACAGAAATTGGAAATGTAATTTCATCGCGAACGGTTCGTCGTAGACTACAAGAAGCACATTTATCAGGAC
>JAHXMU010000013.1:1929607-2025758 GCA_019455685.1 Philornis downsi
AAAAAAAAAAAAAAAAAAAAAAAAAAAAAAAATTAAAAACTAGATTGGCGTTTGCAAGAAGTCATTCCAATTGGTCCGGGGGAGACGGTGAAAAAAAATGGCGAAACATTTTGTAGAGCGATGAAACAAAAATTAATGCATTTGGAAGCAACTGTGCCCAAAATGTTCGACGCCCTAAGGGTAAGGAATTCCATGTTCGCTTTACAAAGAACGGGGGCGGCAATATTATGGTCTGGGGTTGTTTCTCGTGGTGTCGGTTTTCTATGGTGTCAGTCCGATACATTGAATTACCGAGACCATGACCAGATTCCACTACAAAGATATCTTGGAAAACACGATGTTGAACTATGCTGTGGAAAATATGCCTCTTAGATGGACATTCCAGCAGTATAACGATCCGAAGCGTTCTTCTAAGTTTTTAAAGGATCGGTTCCAAGATAATAATGTTGACCTTCTTGACTGGCCAAGTCAATCTTCGGACTTAAATCCAATCGAAAATCTTTGGGGAGAGTGGAAACAAACAATTGGAAAAGAGGTTCTTAAAAATAAGGATCAGTTGTGGAATTTTGTTCAAAAAACTTGGCATGAAATATCAGTAGAAACCTGCAGGAAGCTTATTGCCAGCATGCCAAAAAGAGTCAATAAAATAATTGAAAATAAAAGTGGATATACCGGCTTTTAACGAAAATCAGCCAATTTAGCAGAAAAAACTTTTTTGCTTATTTTAACTAAATGTACTTATTATTTTGTTCAATATTTTTTTTGATTAATTTCTTACTTTTTAAGAAATACTGAATTTAATTTTTGTTTTTTGTTATTGTTTTAGTATTTATTTTATTTCTAATGTTATAACAAAATAAATTATTATTTGTTTTTTCTTTTAATTTAAATAAATGTTCGTCTACGAAATGTATAGGGTGTGCTTATTATTTTGACCACATGTGTACATATCAAATTACCTAATGAAAGTTATATATATGTATATATAGGTATGTATCTGTGAATGACTGTTGTATTTTTATCTTTTGTAGATTTCTATAAGCAATTTTCCTTTACAAAGATATTTTACCTGGTTCAAAGCTTTGTTGCCATTTTGAAGGTAATTCCATTATGTCTCTCTCACAGAAATCCTCGATTTTTACAAGCTTCTCTTGCGAATTTTTCACCAGCAAAATCATTCGTCCAAGAATAGGAGTACGTGATAATTAATTGGTGGCAGGTACTGAGTCAAATAGTTACAAAACTGTCCGAAACCTTTCTAATGACATCGGATGTAACGCGAAAGCGCTATACAAATTACTAAAGCTATCTGTGGTGCAAATGACGGATTTTTTTTATTACACCTTTTTCGGAGGCGGTCCCAAAACTAGCCGACCAGACGAATAGATAGTTTGAAAAAAATTAATTAAATTAATTAAGTTTCAAGGCTCCACGTTGTTTAGTATATTTATTTGAACCATCAAAAGTAATGATCTCAGTGAATTTGTAAAAATGGGAAAAATTGCTCACCGTTATTTTATGTAATATTTCCATTTGATAGATCTCAGCCCAACCAATATTAAAGCCGAGCTAGATTCTACTCTGGGGAAGTCTGAAAAGTGGCAACCTTATAAAGAATATGAATTATGTTTCAAGGCGCCACGTTGTTTAGTATTTTTATTTGAACCATCAAAAGATCCTACTCCGAGCTAGATAATACTCCGGGGAAGTATGCACCTTTATTTGCGACAAGTACTGGGTAGCAGAATCTAAACGCGGCCGCCGACCAATTGAGGCGTTCACGCCAGATACAGTACAGAAAATCCACAAAATGGTATTGGATGATCGTCGACCGAAGAGTTGAAGATGAGAAAGCTGGGCGTAAGATGGGTACCGCGCTTGCTTTCAAAAGAGCAAAAACAGCGTCGGGAAGATGTTTCAGCAGAGTGGTTGGCGATGTTTCACCGGAATAAAGCCGAATTTTTGCGTCGATTTATAACCATAGATAAGACATGGATCCACCGCATCGCACCTAAGACGAAGGAACAGTTAAGGAAGTGGACTGGAATGGGCCTATCGTGTCCATCTGCAGGTCATGGCGTCTGTTTTTTGAAATATGCATGGGATTATTTTAATTTATTTTCTTTAGAAAGGAAAAACCCATCAACGGTGAATATTATACTAATTTATTGCAGCATTCAGGTGATTAAATTATGGAAAAAAGGCCGCATTTGGCGCAAAAGAAAGTGTTGTTTCATTCAAATGATGCTCTAGTTCACACATCTACTATTGCGGTGGCCAAATTTAATTAATTAAAGTTCGGATTGCTTCATCACGCACCTTATTCGCCAGATTTAGCTCTGTCGGACTATTTTTTATATCCAAACTTAAAAAACAGCACCGTAGTACAAGATTTGCCAACAATAAAGAGATGGAGTTTTTGGTTGACGGCTATTTTAAGGAGTTTGACAGTTTTTACTACAAACAGGGTATAGAAGCTATATCGCTGGAAAAGGTGTATCGAAAAATGAAGAAAATTTTCCCCAACTTTTTTGTATCTTTTTTGTTAGGTGGGCTAGTTTTGGGATCGCCCTCGTATCTAACATTTTGCGACGTTGGAGTCGGAAATGGAAAAGTTACAGTTGAAGAAATCTCAAACTGTGAAGTTGGAATCGGGATTTCCTTCCTTTACCTGAATTAATTCATACTACTTTTTGAAACATAAATTTGAATTCAATTTTACTCTGCTAAGGTTGGCGCATAAGGAACGTTAAGATTTCATCAGTGAATAGATTTTTTATTTAAGTCTTTTTTTTCGTCTCTTTACAGAATTAACTAAATTAAATAATACTTGGGAAATTTAGGATGGAAAAGCTCAGCACAGAACAAAGAACCAAAGTTGTCCAATTTTACTTTGAAAGTCAGCATTCGATTATTCAGATCATATCAAAATTTCTTTCATGTTTGAAATGCTCTTAGCGTTCCAACAATTCACCGATTGGTTCAGCGTTTCGGGCAACAAGTGGTTGTCTGTGATCTTCCGCGTGCTGGAAGATCTCGTGTAGTTCGAAATGAAGTGACCATTGCTCGAGTGCAAGCAAGTACTGAGGAAAATCCCGAAACTTCCGTCAGGCGACGTTCTTAGCAGTTAGAGATGTCTAGGCGGTCTTTGCAAAGAATTTTACATATGTATGTTACATCTTTTCCTATATAAGATGCAGTTGGTATACGAGTTAAAACCAAATGATGCTGTTAACATTACTTATGCGCCACCCTGTATATATATATATATTCAGTAGGGCATGCATGTTACGTTGAAAAAATACCAGTATATATCGGGTTTATAGAATAACACTTGAATATATTAAAATATTGTAATCAAGGTGATTTCGTTCATGCAAATGTAAAGAGAAACTGATTAACATTAGGTCAAATTTCATAATCGTACATTAATCTTCGTTTTAAGAAGACGCAAATAATATTTTTCTTGTGACTGGTTGCAAAAACGATTTCAGGCACCCAAATATCACCTAAAACAAACAGTATCATCGTAGGTCTCTTAAAGTGAAAGTGGCTTCTTATTACGTTTATAAAAACGACAAATATTTTTCAAATATATTTCATGAGTATATTTAAGAATTTGCGTGTTATAGCAAATAAATGTCTGAAGTTACTACTGGTCTATCGGTCCAGGTAACAAAGATTATTATGAATATATTAAAGATTTACGCAGAAATTTGTACATTTTTTTCCAATGTGTGGTATCTGTTTATCAATAAAACCTGCATACTCGTACATACATATATATGTATATACTAATGTGTAATGTACAAGTGCAAAGCACTGAGAATATGAAGCGAACTGATTAAAAATTTATTAAATCGTGACAATGACCAAACGAAATTGAACAATGTACGCTTCTGTATACTTGTACTCCTACTTGAATAGAGATTATAAGTGGTATAAATCACTTAATACCCGATTGTATACCGGGCACTCACATTTGATATCTAAAGAAGCTATTATGTTGAATTGTAATTTTTTTTCTTTTCAATTGCAGAATTGTCATAAACAAAAAAGTTGTAATATGGATTGCAATAGCAGCAGTTTTAATCTTAGCCTTGACATTGGGCTTAGTGTTCGGCTTGAAAGATAGAAACGGCGACAAGGAATCTCGAATTGTCGGTGCAGTGGTATCAAATGGTAGAGGATGTGCAGATATTGGAAGGTAATTAGTTTTATAATATCAACTCAACTCAAGTAAGTGGAGAAATAGTAGTTAATGAATTTACGAAGCTATTGAATTTTGCTCGACCGATAATTCCGTTATCGTAAACGTATAAACACAAGGCGAACTCTCGGCGGCCCGCCGAAATTTCCAAACAACAAATTTGTTCCTATGACAGCAAATGGTAATTTATATGCATAATTTTTGATGCCAGTGAATTGATAATAACATTGTATACACGCATATCAGATTGTTCGGAAAGTATTTTAATATTTTATGAAAACGAAAGACGATTAATAGGTTATTGAATTCAATAGCGTACGTTCTGGCCCAACAACTTTTGATACCATTCTGAAAGTAGCATGAATTTTTTACTGGCTGAAAACTGATGCTATGATTTTTGAAATAAAGGTTTTACTGCAAAAAAAAAAAAAAAATATAGAGGCTGCCACCCCCGCCACCAGATTGGGTTTGGCGATACATCCGACACAAGTTGTAAAAGTTTTAATTTGCCATGCTTGTAATACTCTGCTGACGTCAAGTGTGTATGTGAGTGAAATGGATAACTCTGTCCGTTAAAATCTTTTTGACGAATTTTGTTAAAATATATTTATAATTTCGAAAAGAAAGTGATTTTAAATCGATCCGTATACATTTAGTTGCAAATGCCAACCCTGCGCCGCATGTGATGAAGGGTATAAAAATAGTTTTTGTCCCTCAGTATAATTTCATACTACTATAGCTAGCATTTAAATCATTCTTTCAAATAAATTATTACGGTCTCTCTTAAAATAGCTTGGTTTTGTGAAATACTACACCGAAATTGTTCTGATTTGTCGATTTTTGTTAGTCTTAATCTTATATCAAACATACGAGGTGTTTTCAAAAAATAAGGTGAATTTTCATTTTTCTCAAAAAATATTTATTTATTCATTCAATTTCTATTTTATATCCTTCAAAGTAGTCCCCTAATATACAGGATGTCCGTTGGGAAGGTATACTACTTTGTTTGACTATAATTTCTGATTAAATGAAAGAGAATGGATCTTATATTGATAAATGTTTTATTTAATGTCGGCAATTATGTATGGAATACAACATCAGATAAATGTCCGCCTCCGTTAGCCTCACAAATGCGAGCCCTTTTGAGCACATTCTCACACATTTGAGTTGCTCAAGCGTTTCTTGTTTGTTTGCATAAACTTTGCTTTTCAGATATCCCCGCAAAAAGAAGTCCAGAGCAGTCAAATCAAGCGACCGTGGAGGCCAATCAACATCAACATTTCTTGAAATAACTTGTTGTGGAAAAAGGTCTCGCAGTAATTCCATTGTAATCCTGGTCGTATGCGATGCGGCACCGTCTTGTTGATACCACATGTTAATCAAGCCCAAAGCATGCAGTTGTGGCGTTAAAAAGTTTTCAATCATATCACGATATCGCTCCCCATTGACACTTACCATTACGCCGTTTTCAATTTCCAACGACCAAATTGCATACCAGGCTGTCACTTTTAATGGTTCCAAAGGTGACTGATGAATAATTTGAGGGTTTTTCATTGCCCAGAACCGACTATTCTGTTAATTCACATATTCATTCAAATGAAAATGTGCCTCGTCACTCATTATGATTTTTTTATGAAAATCGGGGTTGTCATGGTTGAGCTGTAACATCCTGTTGGCATACGTACGACGGCGTAAATGGTCTTGTGGAAGAAGCTCTTGTGTCAACCGAATCTTAAATGGAAACAAATGCAAATCCTTGTGCAAAATTGTGGCCAAAGTTGTTCTTTGAAGACCAAATCCCTGAGCACAGCATCGAATTGAGGTTGATGGATTGTTTTGAACACTTTCTTGAGCAGCAGTAATGCTTTCAGCCGATCTTGCAGTACGTTGTGGTCCATGCTTGGCCCTGTCAAGTACAGACTCTCTTTCTTCAAAATCATTCACTACACGATAAATAGTGCGTCTTGTTGGCACGTTGTTTATCCCAAAAATTTCACGTAACTTTCTTATCGTCAAAATAATCGATGATTGATTTTGATGAAATGTTTTAACGATTAAAACACGTTGGGTTATCGAATATTTTTTCATAATAAATTAGCCACGTCTCTACTTCACGACTGCCAAATATGAACTGTCAAGACTAATGTTTACCAGAATGGCGGCAAAACAAAGTAGTATACCTTCCCGACGGTTACACTGTTTAATATACTTGTACCAGCATTTTTGTCTAATCCTCAAAGCAGTTTTGATATGCACTTTTTGGTATGTCCTTGTGCTCTCTCAGTGATTCGGTTTGTATCTCCTCAAAACGCCATTCTTTCATGGGTCTCTTTAATCTTGGGAGCAGGAAAAAGTCGCAAGGGGCCAAATCTGGTGAATGCGGTGGCTGAAGTATGATAACGGTGTTGGTTTTGGCCAAATAATCTCCCACAAGCACAGATGAGTGAGCAGGTGCATTATCAAGATGCAAAAGCCATGAATTTTTTTTCCACAATTCACAAGGTAATACTCCTTATTTACAGTACGACCTTGGCATAAGAACTCTTGATGCACTACGCCATGGCAATCGAAGAAATCAGTGACAAAAATCTTAACATTTGATCGAACTTGGCGTGCTTTTTTGGCACTTTGGACTCTTCCATTGGGACGATTGGATTTGGTTTCGATGTCGTAACCATATACCCATGATTCGTCACCAGTTATGACCCTTTTAAACAAATCTGGATCATCGTTGACGTCATACAACAATTGCGATGCTCATGCGACTTTGTTTTTGATCAAATTTCAGCAATTTTGGAACGAATTTCGTTGGCACACACTTTATGCCCAAAATAAAAAAATAATAACCGAAAGTTGAATGTACGTAGTCCGCGAAATTCACCTTATTTTTTGAACACACCTCTTATGCCAATGACTCTCAAAACTTCAATAGAGCATATTGACTATGCTTACTTGTTATTTCAAAGACTGAAGTAAGACTAGAAAAACTTAGGGCGTGCCCAATATGCATAATATTCAAAATCCCAACGTTATTTTGCCATATAATTTTTATTTTAATCCATTTTATTTATACATTTATTTCCAGCCAAATGCTAACTGATGGCGGTACAGCCGTTGATGCCGCTATTGCCACCCTACTTTGCGAGGGCGTAATTTTGACCCACAGCATGGGTATTGGCGGTGGATTTGTGGCCACAATTTACAAAAAATCCACACGTAAAATCGAAACACTTATCGCTCGTGAATCGGCGCCTGCAGCAGCTCATAAAGATATGTTCGTTGGCCAAACTTCAGTAACAGGTGAGCTCTTATGAACAGGACATTTCCATTTCATTGTTATCGATCATTAAGTCTAAATCCTATTCCCATTTAATCACATTCTTACCGCGATCAAGTCTAAATTACCCTTTAACCATTAAAAAAGATTATTGCTTAATTTATTCTATCGCCGGCAAAATTCGCGCGACTCCAACTTAAATGATTCTGGTATCATTGGAGGATGCCATAAAAATGTTAAGTTAATTAATTTGTAATTGAAATGAAAGCGTCATCTAAAACTATCAAAATGTTAACGTTTAAGGACACGTCTACCAAATCGGATTATAAAAATGGAAAGTAAATATATTTCGGTTATTGCACTTCAGATTAGACACATTAACAAAAATTAATTCAATCTTACCATCCAAACTTGAATTAGATATCCTATAATAGACATTTAAAAAACAAACAATGATGTGCCTGTTCTAAATGTGGTTTTGTTCTTATAAAAAAATATACAATTATATGCATATATTTTGATGCCATTTGTAGCTCTAAATGAAATTCGAATAACTCTCCACCGGATCCATTTATAACTATTTATATACACACTCGTATAACATAATTTTATTAAATCGAATTTTTCGTTTTTCGACTAACTAAAGGTCAAATTTTTGAGAAAGCAATATTGTGAATAACTCTAAACCAGGTTTTCTAAAAAGTACCAGGAATTGATAATATTAATATTGTCAATATTGTTGGTCATTAAGTTGTCTTCTATGTTGATACCTAGTTTGAGAGCGACCAGTCATTTTGGCTTTTTTTTACACAGCTCGATTTTGTCAATTCATTTTAAGTAATGGACAAAAATATCGAAAAAAAATTGCTTTGTAATTTTATATTGCTAATGGAATTTCCTATGCTGAATCGCTATATGTATGTATATGAGTGGTACAGTTAATTCAGGAGCAATCGAGCTGTAGTGGAAGTTTTGCCTTGTCATTTTTTTGCCCAATCATTAACATTTTTAGCTGAAGTTAATATCAATAAAATGAAAGAAATTATGACTAAAAATCGTGATTTAAGTTCGCGAGAAATAGCAGCTGAACTTTCTGCGCCTCACAAATCAATTCATACCACTTTGCTTTGAGTATGGAATGCGTTTATTTCCGAAATATCCGACTTTTCGTCAAAAACTTAATCGCTTGGAAGTTGCTGAAGATATGCTAGAACGAGTCAATCCCGAACCCGCATTCATAAAATGCATATAATTGGTGATGAGGTATAGATTTACGAGTTTGACATGCAAACATACTTGTGCCTTCTAACTGAGCCGAAACCGAAAAATCCATGCCAAAGTCCATGAAAAGTCAACGTAAAATTAAGTGTTTTCTTTGGTTATCGTGATGTTGTGCACTCAGAAACCTTGCTAGAAATTCAGGGGGTAAATAAAGAATATTGTTATAGTGTTAAGCAACGTTTTAGAGAGCAAATTCGCCGAAAAAGGTGAGATTTGTGGAAAGAAAACTTATGCATTTTGCATTGCGATAACTCACAATCTAACAAGACTATTATTGTGAATGAATTTGTGACCAAAAACTCAACAGATATCAATAGACAATCGTTGTGCACATCCGGCTGACTTTATTTTCTTTTCAAAATTTAAATTATAACTTCGGTGCAAGAATTTTTTTTTTTTTTAATAGATGTAAAAGACAATTCGCGGCGAGAATTTCTATTTTTTCCGGCAAACGCTTCAACGGTTGGACTATTCGTTCACATATGTGAACGGAGTCTATTTTGAAGGCGACATAATAAATTTGAATGAATGAGACAAATTTTGTGTTTTACTGACCCATTTTTTTTTTTTTTTTTTTTTTTTTTTTGAAAGAATGCATATATGTACATATACATATGTATGAGTCTTGTTGTTGCGCTTCCGTTCGTATCCAATCATTGTATGAAAGAATGTATGTTTGTCAATCCCTTTACAATGCAAATCTTGTAAGCCGTGTCTTACATATGTGCCTGGCTTGGTTTGCAGACTTGGTAAGGAGTGGAAATTCAAATTTATCGACATAACATTCGCTATATCCTTAGACACTCTAATAGCACATATAAATTCTACCCTGGGTGTTATAAACATATAATGCGAATTTGTTAGGTGAATAGTTCAAAAGTGTTAAGAACATATGGAAATGTGCACTGAGTTTGCGTATACAAAGATATACTATTATCTCTGAAGTCTGCTTCATTTCGTAAATACGAGGTGTGATAAAAAAACGTTTTTTTTTCAAATTTCTTGGGTTACGTATGTTCGGTTTTCGAATTTTTTTTATTGACAGTATCAGCCATTTTGGATTGTCAGTTTGTTTTTGACAGATAAAAAGGTTAGTCGTGTTTTGGTGTGCTCTTCAATTCTTTATTATTCGAAAAAATGGACCAAAGAAACTGTATTAAGTTTTGTGTAGAAAAAATGAAATTAAATGTGCAAGGACATTTGAAATGCTGACTGTGGCATTTGACGAGTCTACTATGAGCAGAACACAAGTTCAATTGTGGTATAACCGGTTTAAGGAAGGCCGAGAATATGTCAATGACGATGCTGGTCTTTGACCGAAAAAAGCAAGTCAAGTTCTGTCAAATGTGAAGGTTTTGCTCACTGTTTCTTTAATTGCAATGGCGTGCTGCATCATGAATTCTTGCCACAAGGTCGTACGGTCAATAAGGAATACTACCTCGAAGTTGTGCGCCGTTTGCGCGAAGCAATTCGTCAGAAACGCACAGAATTGTGGAAAACCAATCATGGATTTTGCACCATGATAATGCACCAGCTCACACATCGATGCTTGTGCGTGAGTTTTTGGCCAAAAACAAAACCGCAAGCATGCCTCAACCACCGTATTCACCGGACTTGGCCCCCGCTGACTTTTTCCTCTTCCCAAAACTGGAGACACTGATGAAAGGAAAGCGTTTTGCTACGATTGAAGAGATAAAAGAAAAATCGAAACAGGAGCTATTGGCGATACAATAAAGCGCGTTTTAGAAGTGTTTCGAGGATTAGAAGAAACGCTGGCACAAGTGTATTATATCTGAGAGAGACTACTTTAAAGGAGATAAAATAGAAATTGATGAATAAATACTTTTTGGAAAAAAAATTGAAAATAACGGTTACTTTTTGATCATACATTTTATACATTGTCCTATGAAAATAAATACATTTAATTTTCACGTTCCAACATCCTGAGTATAAATTGAGATCATATTTTATCATGTATTTTGTCTACCCATCCTATTTATCACAGGTGCCAAAGCAGGTGCTGTACCTGGTGAAATTCTTGGCTATTGGGAAATGCACGAACGTTACGGCCGTCTTCCCTGGCATGTTCTCTTTGAGCCCACCATTAAGTTATGTCGTGAAGGTCATTGGGTGTCTAAGTATTTAGCAGGCGCGATATCATCAAAGGAACAGCAGATACGTAGCGAATCTTCAATGGCGGAGATTTTCGTTAAAGAAGATGGAACTCTCTATAAAGAGGGGGATTACATGAAACGTTTAGCGCTGGCCGATACCTTGGAGAGAATAGCTAAAAATGGCGCTGGAGAAATATACGATGGTGGTGAGACGGGCAGAATGTTTGTCGAGGATATACAACAAATGGGTGGCATCATAACCGAACAAGATTTAAAGAACTACAAGTAAGTAAAAATTAATTTATACCCTATAAATGAACAAAAAATCTTTCCCAAGACATACTTTTGTTTGACTGATTGTGTTAAGCAGCGTTTGATTTTGAATTACAAATAGTTAGATAGATATGATGTTTCTTTAAAATTTCTATGCTTCTGACTCTAAGGAATCAGAAGAAGCATATGAAGTCATCACAAATTAGAAACGTAATTTCGTACAGTAATTAAAATTAAAAATTTTATTGCAAAAAATCTTTGAAACTAAGCGGAAAGTAAAAGCGAAAGTAAAATCATTTTTGGAATCCTTAACTAACTGGTCAGCATAGGATAATAATAATCTCCAAACCTGATGAGTCAATTGTTATAAAATATATGAAGGATTTGTAGACAAGCACATATATTTCGGCTGAATACATTTGAAACATATTCTAGATAGAATCTGACACCCATATGATCGCGATTTCAGTCACGGCTACTTCGATATGTTTGACGAACACTTCGAGTAGTCCAGTAATCGACAGGTCTAGTAAATGCTTCTCAAACTGTGATGTTTGTGTTTAAAAATAGGAAGCGAGTAAGCTCACTGAATGTGAGAAGCAATCCCATATCTCTTTCATGGAATGCAAGGGAATATAGTTTTTTTTTTTTTTAAATATTGACTGACAATAAAAGAACCGAAAATTAAAGAAATTTATATACATGGGAATACAAATAGTGGTAGTAGTAATAGTAGTAGTAGTAGTAGTAACAGTAGTAGTAACGGGCTATCATCCATTTTTCGGTTTCAAAAGTGAAGTTAAATAAAACACACATAAAGCTATGATTTCGATGAAACTTTGATTTCCTTATACTGCTTGGGCCTTGCCGTTATGTACGAAATACAATGCAACAACTGGATTGATTCCAGCATTGGATCCCTTCAGGCCATTATTCACACCAAACAGTCATTTTTGTGATTTTCCTTGTTGACATAACCACCAAATGTGAAATGAGCTTCATCGCGGAAGAAAATTTTGTTCGAAAAATCGGTATTGAAAGCCTGTTGCTGTGTGGAAGCAATTCGCTCAAATGTGGTCAAGTTTAATGGGGTTATTTATTAGAGATAAAAAAAGTGCAGGTAGTAGGAAGATTCTAATCCATGTAGTGGGAGTGGGTCAAATTTGAGTGATCCAACCGGATAAATACATTTAATTTCAGCCAATCTAGATATCGACTAACTTCAATCATTATCGAGATAATCCCCGATATTGGTTCTAGTTGCATTAACCCGCTGATAACAGTTAGATGCAGTGGACAGAGTACTCCTTCTTGAGTTAACAAAAATTTATTTAAGATGCCTTTACAGTTGGTATTGCTGGTATAAATTAAAGGAAAACTTCCAAAGCCCCTAGCTGATTTATCAACTAGTTCATTACCCCGTGTATTAATGTGACCAGGGACCCAAATAAGTGTTAATTTGGTATACAATGGCAATAGTAGCTTACATTATTAATAGCCCAGAGCAAATTACAAACTTCCCCTGCCCAGTCAACTGGGGGAAGCCTCCAAAATAGCAATAATCTCGGCAGAAGATACTGTTGAATGAGGGGGAAGAAGCCCCATTTTGCATAAGGTATTCTCAGTGGTTATAGCATAATCCATAGTCTGCCTGATTTGAGAACTATCTGCATATATGAGTGTTTGAAAGTGAGGAAATTCATTTCTGTAAATTGAAGGTGGGGTTGTGGCCTTGTTGATATAACGGCATTTTGCGGTTAAACTCCATATAAAAAAATCGTCGTGAAATTGCGAAAATAATGAATTTCTTGTTACTGCACTTTATATTTGAGTATTTTATATAAAAGTGCAGTATAACAAAAATATCAATTAAAAATTTGAGAAATCAATGTAATAAACTTTTTTTTATATATTAAACACAGGGTCAAATGGGAAGATGCCCATCATGTGGTTGCCAATGTTACCGGAGGCTATAAACTTTACACCACTCCATTGCCTTCCAGCGGAGCGCTTTTGGCTTTCATTTTGAACGTAATGACTGATTTGTACACCAATGACGTTAACGTTTATTGGCAACGAGTTATGGAAACCTTCAAACATGCTTATGGTCAGCGCTCAAATTTGGGTGACGTTGACAACGAACCCGAAATGTACGAGGAAATCAAGGCAACATTCGACAATCTCATCAGCCAAGATTTCGCCAATCATGTTCGTGGCCTGATACATGACGACAAGACATTCACTGACATGTCTTACTATGGCGCTAATTTTACTGTTGAGGAGGATCATGGCACCGCCAATATGGCAGTTTTGGAGGCTAATGGTGATGCCATTGCCGTTACAAGTACAGTTAATAATTATTTTGGTTCCAAGGTACGTTCGACTCGTACAGGTATTATACTAAACGATGAAATGGATGATTTCTCCACACCGGGTGTGATCAATTCCTTTGGAGTGCCAGCATCGCCGGCCAATTACATTAAGCCTGGTAAACGTCCGATGTCTTCGATGTGTCCGGCAATTATTTTGGATGAAGATGGCAATGTGAGAATGTTAGTGGGTGCAGCGGGAGGTACAAAAATTACCACTTCAGTAGCATCCGTAAGTTTTGCGTTCGTTTTTTAATGTTTATATATTAAAAAGTAAAGTTATCAATTTAAAAAATCAGTTATTTTTAAATATTTCGAGCAATATCGGAATAGTTTAAAATTACATCAAAACGACAATGCCAGAATGCTTTAGGGCCTGTTTTAAGATAGAGCCTGTCTCTTATGCACGCTTGACTTCCACATCTCCTTATGATCCAAATGGTCATAAAAACAAAATTATTTTGAAGCACATTTCATTTATGTTTATATTTTAGTAATATTTCTTGTTTACTTTCATCCCTTCAGACCATTATAAAGTATTTAATATTCAACGAATCCTTGGACGAAGCTGTTAACGATGGCCGTTTACACCATCAATTGGCTCCCATGTACGTCGAAGCGGAAAACAAAGTCTCATCCTCGATCCGCGATTATTTCACAAAAGTTGGCCATGAAGTGAAGATAACGCCTGAAGGATCTAGTTTTGCTGCTGTGACCGCCATCGGTGTTCGTACCGGTGTACCAGAACCCTACTATGATCATCGCCGTGTTGGCAGCACTGCAACCATACACGATAGAAATAAAATGCAACACTGAAAGTAAGCCGATAGAATTGCCACTTTTGATGTACTCTATAGTTAAATTAACGGTATTATCTACAATGTGTATAATATATCCAATAAAGTTAATCTAGTTCTGTTTTGTTGTCATTACGTTCTTATATAACATTATAATAATAACAATTATTATTGGTTCGACTGCAGCAAACTTAAAGTGCCAAATGTGAGGAATATGTTATATGTGTTACTGTATTATATTTCGTAGAGCTTTGGTCTTATGTGTAGTCACAATTTTGTTTCAGGGATCCGTAAATTTACGATTTTATTACTTATTTAATATATGTAATTATAGGTTATAATTTTACTATTGAATACTTTATTTTTAATGTCTATTAGCTGTACATATGTAGGTTTTTTTTAATGTATTTTACAATAAAGTTTTATTCAAATAAAATTGAACTATTTTCCATCCTATTATCATTAATGGATGGCATCACGGCATCGACATGGCCAAGTACATCAAAACGCAGCGAATGGACTGTCAACCTTTGTTGAAACATTTTGGAGGAAAATTTCAGAAAACCGAATTGTTTTCTATGCCTGATCAAATGACTGAAGCCACAGAATCATAATTTCCGTCATAAGTTCAATAAAAGGATGATTGGTTAATTTGAACTTGATGCATTGTTTCATCATAACGTTTCTAAACCTGCCACCAACGTTTGGGGATATACAATAACTGGGGTCTCTTATTTAAGATCTCGTAAAGGAAATGTTTATCCTTAACCGCTGCAAAAATGTATCATTGTAAATGATAGTTATGACAAGGAACTACTACAATTATTATATGCTAATATGTGCAAAAAATAAGACCTGTTTCAAAATTTAAATTAAGCGGATAAGTTGGCATCACTGTGACAGACATCTCTACCAAATTTCACATCACAAATGCCATTAGGTTTTGAGATACGCTTCATTTTATGCCATGCTAAAAATGATTTAGGCGATTTTCACAATGTAAGTTCTGCTGCGACAATGTTTAGAATGTTACAGAAGGCCTCCAGTCAAGATACTTTGTCGAAAGAAACGTTTACAAGGGGCATAAACGGTTCAAAGAAGAATGAGAACGAGTTGCAGACACAAAGCGCCCTAGACGATCATCGATCTTTTCCTGTGAAAGTCATGTCCAACAAACCTGAGATTTTCCGCTAAAAGAAAACCTGCCATTTCAAACGGTTCAAACAATCCCAATTTAACAAATATTTTGTTCCCAAGCGCTACAAATCTCGGTTTGTATGGAAGACACTAATTTTTTTCGAAAAGACCATTGCGTTAAAATCTGTTAACAAACAAACTTTACCAGAATTTTATAACACGTATTATTATGGAAGATGAGGCCTTGAATTTAATTTTTATGCTAATGATTCGGAAACTACTGACCAAACGAGAGAATATCGTGCCAAAAGTGAAACACGACCGAATCTCGGGGGCGTTGCTCGAAACTCTATGCGCGAAAAGATGGCGGATTTATGGGCAGACGACTCTTAATTTTTGCACCACAATGCACCAGAAATTGAACCGATATCAATTCAAAACCAACGTATGATTACTGGATATTTTCCAAACTTAAAAGACAACCGTTTTGAGTCCATTGAAAATATTCAGCGGGAATAATAAAGCGCTCTGAAGATCAGAAATTGACTATTTTGCATGCTTCGAGAATTAGGAAAGACATTAGCTAAGGGAAATACAGCCATGGTAACGTAAATTCTAAATTGATTCGAACAAATAAAGTATTTTTAAAAATAAAATAGTCTTACTTTGTGGAAAAACAAGCTAAGTTGATATAGTGTACGGAAGAGAGCTTTATTTTTGGCATGCCTATTATCTTTCGATGAGTCGGTACATTTTGCGCTATACTTTCAAGGAGTCACAAATGCCTTTTTATCAATATATTTTAAAATCGGAGGTATATTTAAAATTACGACACTATAAACACAAAATTTGGCAAAATTAGTTACAAGTAAAAAAGCATTTTGATGGATTTATATTGTAGCGAAAGGCACATTTTATTCGTTTTGCTACAATATAAAATATGTATGTATATACGAAAATGTGACAGTTGTGTAAATGAACCGTTAATGCAAATAAATTCCACGTCATTAACAAGCAGCAAAAGGACATTACAAATCCTCCTTAAATTGTTCATCCTTATTAATGCCATAGACTAATTCCTTGCCTTTCACATAAGCCCAAGCCATGCGCTTCGCAGTCCAATAAATACCGATGTCACCCTTTGCATCAATTGTGATAGCACCGCCAGTACCAGTTAATCGTTCAGTCATTTCTCGACAAGCAGACTCAGTGGCCTGCTGAGCTGACATGTTTTCATAACGTATTTTGGCCAATATCTGCTGAGCCATATTATATCGCATTATTGTCTCACCATGGCCCGTGGTCGAAACACCGCCCACTTTGTTGTCAGCATAAGTGCCACATCCTAATAGGGGAGTATCACCAATTCGTCCAGGCACTTTTCCAGTTATCCCACCAGTTGACGTGGCAACTGCTATATTCCCCTTCACATCGATAGCGACGGCACCTACCGTACCTGGTTCACCAGGACGTTCCTTAATGTCGGTTTCAGATTTTTGCATTTCTTGGGCGTCCAGTTAGGTACGAGCAAATGTAGTGTCAAGGCCTTTAGCTTGACGCTCTTTAAACTCTTTTAATGCCAAACGTGCATCTTCGGTTACCAGTGAGTCATCTAATTTGGAGAAATGGATATTGGTATGTTATATTCGTTAAACAAATAGCTAACATCCTTAAGATTACATTACGCTAAAGTCACTTAATTACATGAAATCAACGAATTATTTCGCAAACGTTTCGGAAAGCATCGCTGGATGCGCCATATTATTAGTAAATATCAGCAGTGTTTTGTTTGTCATTAAGCTATCGTCGCTGGCTTGCTGGTGATCAGCGAACTTGTGATACGAAAAGTCTGTTATTTCAAAAAAAAAAAAAAAAAAAAAAAAAAAAAAAAAAAAAAAAAAAAAATAAAAATTATTGCAGAATATTTAATTTCATCATGTGATTTTGAGAAATCAATGCACCCTTAGAAACTGCCACGATAGTTTGTTGTTTCTGTTTCACTTTTTGTTCACTATATTAAATTTAAATTTTTTAATCAAATAATTAATTTTAATCAAAAATGTAAGTGTCGTTTTGTGCAATAATGTTCTGCTATCGTTTAATTGAGTTTAATTAAGTTGAGAGGTTTTCTGTCAAGCAATTTTTTCAAACTCCGGAATAAATAAATGTTGGAAGGTGACAGGTCATGACTATTGAGTGGATGAACCATCAGTTCACCACTTCACCATCCAAACTCCTTTATTTTTTTCCGAGTATGGCACTATTTCATTGACTCGTCGTGCGAGAAAATCACAGCATTGACACTTTTCAATTTACAATTTAGAAATTTGTTCCAGTGCTCTATTAAGCTTCATCAATTATTTACAACAAACCTTTGAATTTATGGATTAGTGCCTTGTTAAAGTTTACCAAATCGACAACATAACATTTCTCCGGTATAATTCAGCGTTTGGTGACGTTTGAGACAATTATTATTTTGAACCAGGATCTCTTATGGCTGAAAATGTTGTAAATAATCCATATTCCGCCCTAACCTATACCTATATATAGCCTAAACCTATACTAATTTGTGTTTCATTTCAAATTGTTTCATTTCATTAATTTCAACAGTAAAATCTTCGACCGTGACAACCTGTGGCGCGATAGTTAATATACGCGACTATCGTTCGCTTGATCCCGGGTATAATCCCACATGTCTGACGAACACTTCGAATAGTCAAGTAATCGATAAGAATATTTCTAAAACTGCGACGTTTGGAATCGTCGTTAAACTGTAGGTCCCGTCGAGTGAGTTTAAAAATAGAACGCATGTAACCTGTCTGTTTCTGTATGTGGGAAGCTCTCTCATATCTCATTGATGGAATGCAAGAGCATTTGTTAAGAATCTTAGGCCGATTTTGACAGACTTTTGTTAATAAGTACTTGAAAATGGTGGAGTATGGTGGCTGTATGTACCGATTCATCTCAAGATAAGTTTTGGTGGCAAAAGCGTCCCTTTCTCATACACACTGTATCGACTTAGCCCACTTTCATTTAGAATGTCGTAATTGTAATATCTTTTTTCACCGACAATTTTCCACTAGTACGTTTTTTGTGGCCCTTTACGCAGCCAGATGTTATTATTTGAGTGGCTGTCGCCTCGATATGTCTGACGAACACTTCGAGTAGTCGAATAATCAACATGTCTTGTTATTCTTTTTAAACTGTGACGTTCGGAATCGTCGTTAAACTGTAGGTCCCAACATAAGAAAATTAGGAAAATCAGCCTACAAACGAATGCCCCTATCGGCCTAACAAGCTTCCTCTTCCGACGAATAAAATCTCAACTTTACCAGTACAGAATTCTGGGAACCGTATGAAACATTTATGGTAGCCTTTAAGAAAAAGTACTTCGTAAAAAGTTTGAACTCATCTTTTTTAATGGCAGTATTCGGGAGAAAAATACTCCGTAAAAAGTTTGAACCCGTCACCTGAAGAAGAGCATGAGCTGTCTCAGATGCATAGCTAGTGACTGCAATGGTTGAGTTTTTCTTACTGCTTCCACAAACTTTTTCGCACTTTTGTCTACACTTTTCCCCAATTTCTGAATTGATCAATTTTATCCTGTGTCGCTTTTATATAATTGTTTTGACGTACCAAATGCTTTCCATACATATTAGGGCGCATTTAAGTGGTATCTAAACCATATCGATATTCTGATGGCCTTATGATGAAATTCTTAAATAGAGCCTATATCATAATCCATTTGGAAACTACTGTACTGGTGGGCAGTAGAACGTCAAATTTTGTGAAAGATAACCCAATTAGACTTGACTTGATTTGGCTTGACTTCTTGAAGTTGTAGTCGGTCGAAATTGGATATGTTAGCAAATAAACATTAGTATCATTTTTGGCCTAAAAATTTTGAAAGCATTTATGGAATTTGTTTTCGAACTCAACACGCGCCTTAACATAGCAGAAGAATTATTTTCATCTCATATTTGAATCTAGCGACAATAATGTACGCAGAATTATATTTCTTTAAACATAAATTTTATAATTTTTTTAATTTAACAATACAATTTACAAAGCATATGCGCAGAAATCTTAAGTGGAAGCATATAAAAGTTCGTTCCCGCAACTGATTATTTTTACATTGGTATGTAGTACAAGTTTAATATAATGAAAACAAATAATTTCCACAGCCATTGTGTATATCTTTTTCTCAAAGATAATAAAAACAATATTGTCACTTACCTGGTAACTGCTCGAATCCCTGCTCCAATGCAAATCTCTGTGCCGCCACACCACCCAAAAAGGTATGCTGCGTCTTTTGCATCACATAACGTGCCACAGATATTGGGTGCATAATATCATGCAGCAGAGTAACACAACCAGCTTTCAATTTGTCACCCTCCATAATGCTAGCCTCCACTTCAGCATTACCATCCAAATTCAAGCAAGAGCCATAACCAGCATTGAAATTCTCATCGCATTCCATGGCACGAACGGCAGCCTCTACAGCGTCTAATGCACTACCCTCGCTGCCATTGGTGGGCGTTAAGTGTTCAATGGCCGAGCGGAGAGCCTTCTTCATACCCTCAAGTTTGCCTGGGACTCGAGCATCGGTAATGTTGCCGGCGCCACCATGAATCAAGAGTATAGGTTTTGTGGCCATGTTCATCAACTATGGAAAACAATGATGGGTCTGCAGTTCTTTTTAATAGCCTCTGCAATTTTACGATTATTATGGACGCTCTCGGTGCTCTTGCCTGTTATCAATTCAATTTATCACTGCGGTACCATTGTTCCAATGCACTTGCCGGTTGTAGCGACTGCCTGTTTGCTTTTAAAATTTTCTTATCACTTGTTGTTATTGGGTTTGTTTATCTTTAAATTCTTGGCGAAAAAACAGACGCCGTAAAATTTTACCGCCGGGCTTTGTTTAATGTAATAAACGTCGTACGTTGGTTTAAAATACATCAAAATTTAAATTTAAATCTTTTATAAATTAAATTAGTAACGTTCTAAAGTGAACAAAATTGCTACTCAGTTTTTGTCAAACATAATAATATACGATTAATATTAATAATTCAATAATACCGACGTTTTTCATGTAGAAAACTCTCAATGAAGACAATTTCTGTGCGCAAAGTGTCACTGAAAACACTTTTCTATATGAAAAGTGTGAATGGGGCACTTTTCTATATGAAGTGTCAATGAAGGCAATTTTCTGTATGAAAAGCGTTAACGAAGATACTTTTCTATAAGAATAATGTCAATGGAGACACATTTCTCTATGAAAAGAAGACGCTTTTACACTGAGGACACTTTTTTTACATGAAGTGTCAATGAAGACACTTTTCTACATGCAAACTATCATATAAAGAACTGCGGGGACTATTTTCGTTGTCTGAGTTTATAAACGTCAACGAATACTCTTTTTCTATGTGAAAAGTATCAATGAAGACACTTCTTCTTCTACTATCAATGAAGACATTTTTCTACATGAAGTGTCATATAAGGAACCGCGGGGACTATTTTCCTTGTCTGAATTTATAAAGTAAGCAATCCTCTTAATATATTTTTCATTTTTCCTTGTATTTACATATAAAATTGTCATTCTTTTATTTTCGCTGTCTATTTACTACGTTACTATATTATATTAAATAGTAGAGTATTTAAAATCCGTACAAAAACTACTTAATTCACAAAATCGTACAAAAGGTACTTTCTAGCTATCTAACTGCATTTTACCAGGAACACAAGACATTCGCAAACGGCAGACTTTGAGAACTACCGTGTACCCATGGCCGAAACATCTAATTGCGATGAATGAGCCCTGGTGGGTCCGTAACAAAAACGATGATTGGGATCACGATAACGATTTTCATGTTGTACTGAATGGGAATTGGTACGGCATTTGACTATGCAGAGTTCATATTGATCAGCAACCTGAGCATAGACCATAGCTTGACGGCCCTTGATAACATTCAATGCTAGTTCGAGAAGAGGCCTTTTCGCGGGGTGCAGACAGCAGGATACACAATATTCGTAGATGCCACAGCAATGAGTTTGGGGATTGCAAGTTTCACAGGTATAATATTTAGTAGCTTCGTGTTGGACATCACAACAGCCATTAAGAAGTATATGATCGGCTTCACAAACGAAGCCACGTTCGTCTACTAAAAGGTCACGGCCTTGTATAGAATTACGGCATTCGATATCAGGAGTATTTGTGCGGGTCTCTGGGTCATCAGGCAGTAAGTCCTCCTCGATGGTACGCCATACCAAGGGTATGACACGTTCCACTGTAAAATCATCCGATTCCAAAAAATGTTGTCGAGGTTTCTTAAAAACAGCAGGAAAAACATTAATCAAAATTACTTTTGCCGAATTTGTCGTTTACCTTATGGAAGGACTTCGTTACGATGTAGATGAGTAATATTAGAACCATGACAATATAAATAAGACGTCTCTTAAGCAGGCGCGTTAAAGCCGCTGGCCACATTGCTGGCCCACACTGAAATCGATGTCAAACGTCGTCCTTTTTCCGGATGGGGCCATTTAAATGGTATTATCTGACTACTGCGCCCGAAATAGTTGAATTTAATACTCCGGGTCCTGAAACTAATCCAAGGAAAATGTAGTATTTCTTTTAACAAGTGGCAGACGTGTTTTTGTTTACCGCAACAAAGTGGCCAAAATCAAAACAGAAATCAGCTGATGTTTTCCCATCTAGCCATAGCTGCACAAAAGTGTATGAAGGGAATTATTAGGGTGAATAACTCAAGTACCATTACATTTATGGCGAGAGAAAATATATGAGGATAAATATTTATAGGATATGAGGCAACACACAAAGCTATTTGTTCTTACTACATTTGAATGTAAATGTTATCAAATGTTGAATCATTAATATAACTTATTCAGTTTGTCGACGAAATTAAGTAAATTTGCCCCTTTCACAACGATCTAAAATAGGAAAAAACGGACAAAATTTTGGAGTTTTTAACACGTAAAGACAAAGAACAATTCTTTTTTTTAACAATTTTTTTTTGGAATTATCAGAGAAAGACCAATAGATTGTATAGGTATATACTTAATAATATTTTTAATAATATTTTATTTTAAAATTTTGAAATACCGCAAAAAGTAAAAATGGGTCGAGCTCGGTCCACAAACTTGCATTGATTATTTTATTCGGAATTATCTTCCCAATATCTTTAACTTTTAGGGCAATTCTGTTACTGAATCGGAGAACTATAGAACAGGGGACTTTCCATATATTGGAAAAAGGTTGTAAAGTGAAAATAAAAAATAAAAATTTAAAATTTTCACGCATTTCGAAATGGAAATGTAGTTTTTTTATATTTATTTAAAAATATTTACAAATTTCAATTTTTCAAAAAGGGTAACAAAGTTTTGGAATTTTGTTGGTGGTAGCATTGTCCTAGAATTTTTTTCAAGAAATTATCATGAATTAAACTAAGTGTGCTTTCCACGCCTAGTCAATATAACGTTTAAACCGTTTTAGGTAAACACAACATTCGAAGGATTATGTTTTTGACATTTTTGTCATTTTTATTTTTCATAGAAGAAATTATTTAATGAAAAAATGGCTCAAGCTATGAAAAATTTTTACTGTGCCGAAATCAGAGTGTTTATTTGTCAAAAAACAACCTATTGGGCTTATCTTATCGGAAATGTTATTTCCTTGCTTTAGGCAGATATTTCTCAAAACAGTCCCCATATTTTAATGAAAAGGTTTATTCGTTGGAGTTTTTTTTTAAGGAAATTGATACTTTTCTTCATGAAAATATCTTAAATTAAACGAAACTTTATGCATATTTTGTGAGCAACCACTTTCTTACTAAGTCCCTTATTCGAAATTATTTGACTTTGTTTGATACAACCAAGAAAGTTAGATTTCCGCATGTTCTTTCCATACCACCATACTGTCTAGTGCAACTTTGCATTTAGTAGTACTTCAAAGCTTCAATACCTTTTCTTTTCGTTAGATCAGTTCCGTTACGCTCGCTTTACATATTAGTTGTTATTCTCGGTACGTCGTTTTTAATTTACAAATTTTAGTGTGCAACGGTCACAGATCGCTATTAATTATAGTTCAAATTGTTCCCTAAGTTGTACGGTATGCGAGGAATATGAAGTTTTTTCCGGGCGTTTCGTGTTATTACGGAAAATTCGTGAGAAACAAAAGTGTCTTCGGTCGTTTCATATCTAAGAAAAGCGTCGTTTTGTCGGCATTTTGGTTGTTTACGTGCTTGTTGGTGTGTGTGTCCCTGTATACGCAAAATGTACTGTGTTGCCAACTTATAAAGTTCAACATAAGTTTGCCAATTCTAAAAAGTAATCACAGACACGAACCAAAAATGCACCAAAGATATCACCAACGTTGCCAGCATAAGAATAATCGTGATAGTCGTATTAGCGGAAATGAGTGGAAAAGTAGGAAATGTAGTTATAATGAAGTGTGTGTGCAAATAAAAAATTATGTGATGTAAAAATATAAATCCAAAATTAAATATATGTATTTACATATTGTATTAAAAGTGTAATATAAATGTAAATGTGCATTTAAAGTTTAAATTCAGCTAATAACAAATTAAATTATATTAGAAAATGTGAAAATAAAAATAAAACAATTTTTGTTCGAAATGAGAAAATTAAATTATTTGCTACTTAAAATAAAATTCAAAATCGCGTTAGTAATAGGTTTCATAATTTAAAAAGCGATATAATATTCATATTAATTGTAATGAAAGTGTAACAAATAAAAAAATTTTTGAAAATAAAGGAAAATAATGAAAAATATAAATTTATCAGAAGTATAATGATGCAAATAAAGAAAAAAAAAGATAAATACAAAATTTAATAGTGTTTAATATGAGGAGTCTGTAATCTAAAATTGAAATGTAAATGATGTCAAATTTATTAAAATAAAATATAAAATAATTACATAAAATGCAAATAGACATAGGGGATTCCCGATTTAACCAAACATTTATTATCTCTCTCTTTCTCTCATTCAAATCGAACATTTGTTTAAATTGTCTGTTAGTTTGTTGCGTTTTCCTGTAAGAGAACATAAGAATGGTTCAAGGCTTGTCTATTGCAAATTTCACAAATAGCGGAAAAAGTGTTTTTTTGACCAATTTTTTGTGGTTTTATAACGCACTCAAGCGCAAAAGTCTGTAAAGTTGACAAAGTTTATCCTTTTTTTTTTGAATATTATGACCACTGAAAGTGTGAAATTTGTAACATTAAATATAATGATTTCGATGTTCTCTTTCATTGCGCATTTAATCTTTAGTGCGTAACTTTATTAGATTTTGTGAAATTTTCGCTCGTTGAGTTATAATTTTGTGATACGATTCCAATATGTTTCGAATATTCGATTAATTTTAATTACTGTAAAAAATACTTTTTACTAATTAGCACAAGACTAGGAAATGGGAGTTAAACTATATACATTACAGTTAAATGACGTTGTGGCAACACTGTTCCCATTCGTTCAAATTCAATGTTCTCTATTTCAGCAATCTCGCGCACCTTCATTCTCTAATTGCCCATTAATTTTATCATCCACTTCTGTTGTGGTGGTCTCCTTTGGGCACTCTGGTCGTTCGTCACTATAAATGCTAGTATTGTCCGCTTTTAAATTCAGATGTCCAAATATTTTTGGCGTGATTAGAGCACAGTTTCCTATAAATGCCATTTAAATCGATTTTGACCATTTAATTAATTTTTTTATTCTACAAACGGCAATATCCGGTTTTATAAATGTGTCCTAAATTGTAAAAGTTTTTCGCTTCCAATATCTGTTAAAATTACGTGAGCTAATTTGATTGTCTGAAACTTCGACAGCTGATAGGGAATGTTGACCAAAAAAAAATTCTTATTGAGTATGTATATATATGTATATGTATATATATGAATGCATATACATATATATATGGAAATATATAAGTCGATTAGTTTTCAGTCTCTCCAAACAACATATTTGTGGAAAATAAAAATAAATATATATTTTTACTGCATAACAGGCAGTTTTTAATTAAGCCATTGAATTAAAACCAATATATACATTTTGTTAAATCGAGTGATTGTTAAATCAGGAATTCACTTTTTAAAATAAAAACGTATTTGCATTATGAAGTTAAATATAAAGTCGTATTTGTCTATAAAGATTACAAATTATGTCTTTGGAAATTATAATCTAATCTAAAAAATCTGTTAATTACAAAATTAAAATCCTCCACATTTTTTTGTTTAAATAATGTGTATGTATGTGTGTTTTAAAAAGGAAATATTAATATGAATTATAAAAAGGAGAAATCAAACTACAGTGGCGCGAAGCAGATCAAATTTACTACATGGCTGGTAAGGTAAGTTTAATGTAATCTTAGTCAATTAACTATGAATTTTGGATTAATTACAATAGTTTACAGTGATTTATAACCATGTCAGTTGGTAGTTATTTAGTATTTCAAAAATTGTAGTTGTAGAGATATTGCTGAACTTTTATATCGCGCATTCTCCAAAATGGTATTAATATTTAACTGTAAAGGTCTCCATTTTGGGTTGGGCGAATTCAAAAAAATTTTATGAAATTTCGCCGAAGCCATAACGTTACTTTTGAAATATTATTACTTATAAAAAAAGGGTTTCAAAAATACAGCACCTTTATCCGGCAAAGAAACATAGTTGATATTAACCAAATATTCAACTATCTTGTAGCACTAATTAACAAGTATTCGAACCATTAGTAATTGATGCACGATAACCACCCTAATAGATAATAATAATTATTCTTCTCACTTCAATGAGCTTACACGCATTCTATTTTTAGGCCCACTGGATGGGATCTACAGGTTAACGATGATTCCGAACGTCACAGTTTGAGAAGCATTAACAAGACTTGTCGATTACTCGACTACTCGAAGTGTTCGTCAGTTACATCGAGGTGGTCGTCGCTCAAAAGATGAGAGGTTTCTGTATGCGGGTTTGAACCCGGGATCATGGGAACGATAGTCGCGTGTATTCGTATACTTACAAATAAAAATTGAGCATGATTCATTAGAAATTATAAATTAATCTTATAGCAAATTGGCACTAATACTATGTGCATTAAAAATCGTTTATTACAAGAATGAAAAGTTTATTTCTAGCCGTGATTATATGAAAGAGGGCATTCCTGGGAGCACAGTGTATTAAAAGATAAGATATTAAAAATATCTTTCAAGACACATATCTATGCAAAAAGTGGCTTTCAATACATTTTTCAATGGGGACCGTTATTTAAAGAATTATTTGAAGTAGTTATTTTTATCCAGAATAACGCCGAAGACGGAGGAACTGCATACGTAGCCAGACCGGTTATGGCGGGGCTCCAACGAAAATTCGCAAGCAAATTAATATTCAGCAACTTCACTTTCCGTTGGCCCCCAAGGTCACCTGACCTGACTGACTTTTGGTACAAAACGAAACCAAGGAATTTAATTGACTTGAAGCAGTCCATTAAAACAATAATTGAGGCGATCCCGAATAAACAATTTTCTGATCAAGTATTGCACATGCGTGAATTATCTATCATTTTCAAAATCAATTATTTATATAAAATAAAATTGAATTTTCTATAGGTATACAATAAAAGAAATGTGGATGAAATACATTGAATAAAAAAATAGTTATTTGAATTTCATATTGTAGTGCAATAGCTGCGCCACCCAGTATAAGAAATTTATTAATATGAAAAGTATTTTCCAAGACGCTTATTTACACGAAAAGTGCTTTACATTACACTTGTGTTTATAAAAATTGTTTTACAACACTTTTGTCTCTATGAAAAATATGTTCCAACATACTGTCTTATATTGAAAGAAACGAGAAACTTTTCTGTATGAAATGTGGATTCAAAAAGAGATATGGATGAATGTAATGGAAGACACTTTTCATAGTAGCTAACATTTTCCATACAGAACAGTATCTTAAAAACAGTACAGAATAGTAAAACAGAACAATATTTTTTCACATCTTGGAAATAAATTTTTTGTATTGAACAATGTTTAGAGGACACTTTTCGTATATAACACTTGCCCTTACAAAAAGGAATATAAATATATCGCAATGTTATGTGATCATTATTTGCATAAAAAACATTGTTCAGCTGATTTACGAATTTATTTAAATTACCTTAAAGTTTGCTTTCACATTGATAAAACATAAATATCAATAAAGACTGCTTCAAATTCAACCAATCAAAAGAACATCAACAACTATATAGTAGTAGTAAGTAATTATGATAGTTAATTACATTTATTTGAAACCAACTACGCAATTACGGAAGTTTGTGGGTGTATTTTTCTGTAGAGAATAATCGAAAAAAACATCTGTTGTTTTGAAGGCTTTATTATTTTTAGCACTTTAATTTTGTATCAATTGTAATGTAGTTCTCCTATCCCCTTATTTTAAATTAGCTTACAGAATTCAAGAATATTACTACTTTAATAGGGTGAAAATCAAAGCACATTGCAAAACAACATTAATATTATTTGGTAACGCCTTGCATAAGGAAACTTCCAAAGTCTTTTGTATTTTGAAAATATGTAAGGAAAGTAAAAAAAAATTCTTTTAAAAACACGTTTTTTGAACTTAAAAAACAACCATGCCGAGTTAGAAGCCGATGTAGGTAAACGACACCGCCGAAGAGTGATCTCATGATCTCATTATATATTTGTGCAAATTTTCAAAATAACCTAAATTTAAGCGTTAGATTGAGAAAGCTCGTGAGGAGTTAATATTTCTCCTACTCTCTGGAAAATGATCCCTATTGGGAACATCAACTTCAGTCAAATCAACGATGGGTAAGGCAAGTCAAACTCAGCGTTGCTAATTTAGCTTTTTCCCACTAAATTTAGCTTTTCTCAACCAATTTAGCAGCCAAAAATTGAATATAGGTTTAAACTTTTGTTTTCCGGTTTTTTCACAAATTTTTTAGATTTTTTTGGCTTTTCCTCTATGTTCGTTATTGAAACTTGTTTCAGTATAAAGAAAGTCTAAAATAATTCTACTAAAAGTGGCTATAATAGCATTAAATTTAAAGGAAAACCATGTGTCTTGCGCCATTGAAAAAATGGCTCCGCCGTTCTCGAGCCATTGCGCGTGGAGGTAGTTCAAATTCCTTTTCGTTTTGTCGTAAAATAGTATGGAGAAATTTTAGGAAGTAGGAAAGTACAAGTTATTCAAACAGACTCTTGAAACATAGAAATTTTTGTGTATAAAATTAAGGTTGTAATGTCTTCACGAACTATAATCGAATTTTGTTATTAAACAAAGAAAAATGTATTAAAAAAAATTAAAACAATGACTTAAACCTTAAGATAAAACTAAAGCATGGTTAGTACAAAACGTCTATTAAATTAATCCGGCTTTGTTTAAAACTGTTGGCTATCATGGTTAGTATTTTGACTCCAAATCGGATTTTGAATTCAGTTATCATTTTATTAGATTTTTAAATCCATACATAAGCGAATCATATATTAAGTTTGATTAAATTTATTCTTCAGGAAAATACATACATTTTTTATTTGAATGTTTTTATTGGTGATAGAAAAGGCCAACAATTCATTAAAAATGTTAATGCTTCCTCTGTTACCGTGATTAAAACCACTACTAATATATCAAAAACACCGAAAAATTGTCAACTCATCTGGTCAAACGTGGACGACTCTATTGAATATAACATTCGAATTACCATCTACTGTAGATATTTGCAATAATTCAGGCAAGTTGCGTTCGGTTAAGAACAAAAACACATTTTATAATTTGAAGTTGAAATTAGATTGTAATCCTTGTTATTTTTAGGATTTAAAAAAATTAGAATTCCTATGAATTTTTAAATTGAATTGAATTTTAAATATATCTCTTACCCAGCAAGAAATTTTGGTGTGAATAATGATGTCATTTGCCTCAGTGCAAACTTCCTTAATTTCCTTAAACAGAAGTTATTTTTTCCGGATTTTGTTAGCTTGATTTAGTTTTTTTTCGCGAAAGGATTGTTTTTTGTAATTACCAAGTTCTAGAAATACATCAATGAATTATAGCTGTTGGTGATTTGGCACATTGAAAAAAATATGAGATTCTTTATATTGAAGTAAATTTTGTCATATCGGAAACGTTTAGTTTTGGAACTGGGGCCGCTACAATCATATTTACCCAAATCTAATTTTCGAATTGTTCAAATAATTTACTATTTCCGAAAACATCGGTTGTAGGGGATTGTATAGTGAAGAAAATTATTGCGTTTATAAATAACTTTTATTTGTAAATTAGTTTAGATAATTACCAATTTTTCTAAAATTTGCAAAATATATGCTTTTTTCTTTTTACATAATACAATTCTCCACAAACAGATCTTGATTTTACGAACAATCCAAAAATCGGATTTGCAAAAAATGTATTTCCGTTATCAATAAAAAAAGAAATAAAATTGGATCACCCATAACTTTTTTCTTTTCATAATTTTGTTATTTATTTTTTATGATTCTGTTTATTTTAATGGATTATCTTAACATTGCGTATAGCCTCCATTTGCATGGAAAACAAAAAATGGAAGATTGGTGTTTTTTTTAATATTTCCAAAATATTTCTGTCTTTTCAATTGAGTCTCATGAGTTGGATCCTTCCATAATAAGAGCTTTCATAAAAAAAAGGGTTTCAAAAGCAAAATTGAATAAAACACACATAAAGCTAGGATTTCGATCATTATAATGCTTGGACCATTATGAAATATAATGTCATTTAACTGCCTCTGGATTGATTGCAGCACATTTCGGCAGTACGTTTTGGGATTATCCGCATAAACACGATCTTTGACATAGGCAAAAAAAGAAGGCTAACGACGTCAAATTGCATGATCTCGGTGGACAATAGACTTCGCCAAATCGTGAAATTACGCTTTCTGGAAACATCCCATTCAATAAAGCCAAAATCGGTCGTATTGAATTACGTTCGAATCACCACTTTTGTAGTTAGTCTTAACTATTTTTACGCGTTCTTTTGTTGTTAAACGATCCATATTCGAAAATGGCAAACCTTTCACTAAATAAATGACATTTCAGATGACACCTATTTAACAGCTGACAGCCTTATCAGGCCGGCAGTTTTGAAACCACTAAATCGATAACCCTGTACAATTCACTGCATTTATATTTTCGAGCAAATAGAAGCTGGAAGCTAAACCAGTCCAGACTGATATGAATCTGTATCAAATAATTTATAATTGAATACACCTTTAGTATATCGGCAATACAATTATTACTCGTGCAATCAATACATACCAAAGTCAAAATCGCTTGACCTTTCTAATAAAACAACCAGCTTTGTATGATTCCTGATTGTTTTCATTTATGGTATGACATAAAGAAAATCTTTGGTAACATTTTGAATAATTTCAATTAATATCATCTCTTTGGTTTGCCTTTTCTATTTCGCTAAAGTAACTATTGATATGGCTGCTGAATTTAGTATACATTTGTTCGTTTAGCGCCTACTTTGCCATGTTAGATAGGGTCGATTTGAAATCCCCCCTTGGTTTTTATGGCCGTAAACTATTCTGTGGTTCATTCTCATTTATTATTGTGGTAATTTTACGCTTGACTGTGTCAATCAATGTCGCCTTATTCGTTATTTTTAAATATTTACGCCAAATGACTTGATTTGTTTCGTCTTCTTCGAATGTATTTTCGAACGTTTTTTTTTGTTGTTTTTCATCTGCTTTTGCATTGTGCTTTGTAGGTTTTGTATTTTTTCTACCTTCTGTTCATTACAAATGTTTGCTATTGTTCTTGATTTGAGCAGTTTTATTTGCCACAAAGGGTGTTATGTAGGTGTGAAAGAAGATTTTCCTAAAAATTTTGCTTGGATTTTGTTGATTATGTTATAAATAAAAATTAAACTTTTTTTCGAATTTCGTCTTATTTAATTTTATCTAATGTTTGGTAACATAATAACTACTGTTGGTTTAATTTTGTAAATTAATTTCTTACCTACCTGTCATAATTAATATAATGTTGTTAACTTTAAGTATATCGCAAATTGGCGATTTTCTTATTTTGCCATACATTTTTGTGATCAAATGCTATCAATTGACGTGAATGAAATGAACAAGAAGAATAATATAACAGAAATCGAAACGAAAAAGCAAGCATTCAAAATACTTCCAAGGCTGCAATCTACCAACAACAAAGAGCCACATTACTTATTTTGTAACAATTTTCATTTATTGTTTGTGATAACAGGCCACCTTCAAAAAAAAAAAATTCCGAAGAAGCATCGGAAGCAGCCTGAGAATAGGATAACCAAAAATCGCTAAAATTAAAAAAAAAAAATCGCTGAAACTGAAATCTGTATTGGTCGGTCAGCTAATCGCGCAAATGACATAATTTCGCAAAATTTCAAGTGTACTTTGCATTGTTTGCATGAAAAAGATCTTTAAAATATCAACTTATTTGAAAATACTTATATTCTCTAATCTCTCAAAAATTCTCTCTTTTCATTTTCAGATAAAATAATATTTTATTAGTACCAGACACAAGTAGCTTGATGTGTATTTCTTTTAATAAGAAATGATTTCTGAATTAATGATTTCTAAAGGACCTATTAGTAGCTACTATTGGTTATTATAGATCAATTACTATAACATCATTATATTTAATGTCCACTCGTTAGCTTGAAGTACCCCAAAACTTAATTAATTGGTTTCTCTAAAATTAAATAACACCAATGAATTTTAATAAACTTTCTTAGAAGAACCTAATCCAGTATTTCTTTTCTATGAAGCTACATACAAATTTTGGATAAATCAAAAAATTTTATATATAGGGTTATCTATTTAGTGGTTTCAAATTCGCCGGTCTGCCAAAGCTGTCAGCTATTAAATACCTGTCATTTGAAGTATTAGTTATTTAGAGAAAGGATTGCCATTTACGAATATGGATTGTTTAACAACAAAAAGTTGTGATTCAAACTTGGACACTTTTCGTGCATTACGGGGTGATTATAATTGACCTACTGCACAAGGAAATGACAAGATTATAAAAAAATTTGAAGAGACTGGAAGCATTACCTATGTGGTAGGGGAAGTGTGGCGGATAATTCTATTCAAAGCGCTACGGCCGTATGATAACCGACTTAGTTTTGGTCTGCAATTGAAGATTATGAACTGACTCGGTGACACGAGCCACACAATACGACCGATTTTGGCTTCATTGCATAAGAAATTTTCAAAAAGTGTGAATTCACGTTTTGACGATGTCAATTTGCCATCAAGTTTATGCGATTTGACGTCGTTAGACTTTCTTTTAGTGGGGCTATGTCAAATACTGTGTTTAATCCCCAAACATTAGAGCATTTGAAAATCAACATTCGTCAAGTTATCGCCGAGATACCGCCCGAAATGTGCGAAAAAGTGGTCGAAAACTGCCGCAAAAGGATCCATAACCAATCCAGAGTCGGCACTATATTTCATACATAAGTGCAAGATATAAACTTTATAGTGAAATAAAAGTTTCATCACAATCATAACTTTACGTGTATTTTATTTGACTTTACTTTTGATAATCATTGGTACGTAGTTCCCTTATTTGTTTAATACTTCATTAAAATTTTTTATTATATATCGTATACATTATGGTACATACTTATTGGCGTTTCGCAGTTGAAAATGCTAAACAATTTTGAGTCTATTTTAAAAAATTTAAGGTTAGATATTGAATTCTTACCTTGTTTTTTGTGTTAATTCCATTGCCGAATGTTCTTTCATACAAAAATATTAAATGAACGAGTGAAGTGATTTGTTTGCAGAATGGCAACAACACTTCGAAATTTTGTTGAGTGTAATTCAACACAAATGTCAGCCTTCAAATTACCATCGTTCAGATTTTTTGAGTAAAAACGAAGTATTGTTATTTCAGAGAAACCATTAATGCAAATTGCAGGATTATGACAAATTAAACAATCGTGTCGTTAACGGATCTGTAACTACACCTCAATTAATAGTCCTGATAATTTATTAAATTTCCCATCATTCTTAAACATTTTACTCTTTGATACGCTACTTACAATGTATGTTTTTTTTTCATTAATTTAATTTCAAAAACTATTGATCATCGATGCTGCAATAAATAGGTTTGTGCAGCTCGTTCGAAATTGAAATTGTTGCCATATGATCGAAAATAGAATGAAACAAAAGATTTGGCGATAACGAAAAAAGGAGGTTACTTCATGTTTTGCCAATTTTTTTCGTTTTGTAACTAAAAAGAATAAAACGACTCGCTGCACATGTGTTCAATTCAAATCTTACTATATAGAACAATGAACTTTATTAGGAATAATTGAATCCAATTTTTGTTAAAAATGGTATAAGATGTGTACAATCACAATGATTGGTTTACAAAATTTCGACGATTAATTAAAAGGAGAATGCAATTATAAAATTGTTATATTATCATCAAAACACGAAGAAAATAACTCGTTTTAATTAAAGAATGAAAGATTGCTCTGCGTTTGGATATCTGGCCCCCCACGAAATGTTTACAAACGTAATTTTGGCCTCTTACCTCCGTAAAATAGGGACAATAACAATGTTTCGAATAGTTTCTTCCAAATTGTGTGCCAAATTATTTTTTATTTTTTATATTTAAAACTGTAACTATACACTTTCATTAGAGGTATTTAATTTGCAATTCTAAATCATAGCTAATTTGCTAGCAAAATTTAAGATCAATTTACTTTTGCATGCTTTTAAATCATGCAGAGTATCAACGTCTTCTGTCACAACACCTGATTAAGTTTATGATTTCTTGTCTTTTTAATTCAGATAAAAGTTATGAAAAATAATCGCTTTGAAATGATAACGAGTTAATTCCGCTTTTCGGTCAATATGATTTTTTAAAGGTCACTTTAAGGAAGAGAAAATGTGATGGTACGTCTAAATGTGCTGACTTCCTTTGTGGAAAAAAGATGTTAAACTGTCTAATGGAAATCTCATATTGTAACTGGCATTACTTGGGATTGCCAAGATTCACTATTTGCATAGTTTTCTCTGTGTTTGATCTTTATGTATTGGAATTGCTGATATCGGATGCTATTTTAGAATTGCCGCCATATAAATGTGTAATACGTTTTTCGATTTCGATATTCAATTATTATCTTGGTGATTTTTTAAGATTAAAGTTTTTCAGGTTGGCAGCAATGGTTGATAATGGCGTCAAAACATCATCTGTCAAAGTGAAAAGTGTACAGTATACTCTGCCATTTCATCATGGAAAGACAAACGACAACAAATGAGCAACAATTGCAAATCGTTGAAATTTATTATCAAAATTCGTGCTCTGTGACAAATGTGCATCGTTTGATATGACAATTTTATGGTCGTCATAATCGACCTGCTGAATCAACAATTCGTGCTGTTATCTTCAAATTTCGCATAAAAGTTACTTTGTTCGACGTAAAACTATCGATTCGCATGCGTAGAGTGCGTACCGAAGAAAATATTGCAGCCGTAGCGACCAGTGTTAATGACGATCGTGAAATGTCAATTCGTCGCTCTTCTCAGCGATTGAGCATGTGTTACTCAATCACAAGGAAAATTTTACACGTCAATTGGGGTTTGAAAGCCTACAAAATTCAATTCACGCAAGAATTGAAGCCGAATGACCTATCACAACGTCTAATTTTTGGTGAATGGGCTTTACAAAAGCTCAATAAAAATCCGCTGTTTTGTCGAAAAATTGTGTTCAGCGATGCGGCTCATTTCTTGTTGAATGGATACATAAACAAGCAAGACTGTCGCATCTGGAGTGATGAACAGCCACATGCCATACATGAATTACTAATGCATCGGTCCATTTTTCGAGCGTGGAAGAAACGTTACCGTCAAAGATGAACGATATCGAGCCGTGATACGAGATCTTTGTTTTTTGCCCCAATTGGCTAAGTTGAACTTGGTTGACATGCGGTTTCATCAGGACGGTGCAACATGCCACACTGCTTGTGAAACAATGGATATGTTGAGGGATGAATTTGGTGAGCAGCTTATCTCTCTATTTGCCCTTGTGAGTTGGTCCCCAAGATCCTGCAATTTAACGCTTCTTGATTATTTCTTGTGGGATTATGTCTAGTCGTTAGTCTATGTAGACAACCCGAACACTATTGAAGCAGGATACATAACGTGCGTTATTCGTCGAATACGGGCCGAAATGCTCGAAAAAGTGACGAAAAATTGAACCTTCCGAATGAATGAAATTATCTTTAAATTTTTTTCACGATAGTTTAATTTGCTATTTAATTAAATGGCAAAGACCAATTTATCGATTCCAATAAAAAATTTTAATATATGATGCAAATTTGAGTGTTTTATTCGATTTAAAAAAAAACTACGATTAAAAAATTACCCTTTATAAAAGAAAGTTGATGCAATCGGTTGAGATATTTAGATTAGTATATTTATATTAAAATTAATTTATACGATAACATTTTTATTGGTTTATGCGCCATTTCGAGTGATGCAACATGGATATGGAATGGAAAATGATGAATACCACTAACAGAATATTCGCAAAATACAAAAAAGAAACTCTGTTTCAAAGAAAATATGGGATTTTTTTATGATTTTTTAATTACTTAAAATAAATTAATATTAAGGTAGGGAGGCCTCCAAAGAATTATGTGAATTAGGATAACTCTTGCCAGTCTTTATCAACTAATAGTAAATTCTTTTGCGGCTCATGAACAGGTTGAGGGAAAGCTTCTCACATTCAGTGGGCTTGCATGCATAGTATTTTTGATTCATTGTTAAGGAACTATTATTTAATGGTCATTTATATAGTCAGTTTGAGAGGCTTTTACTTTTACTCGAAGTGCTTATCCACATATCGTGATGATCGTCGCTCAAAGAGATGATAGTGATTATGTTGGGGCTGGAACTCCAGATCATATGTACGATAGTTACGTCTACTAGTCATCATTCCACGGTATGCTGTTTAATTTAATAGAAAGCTGCAAATCATGTGAAATTTTCTTTGGTGCAGTTCATTAATTTGTCCCACTTTTGATTTACAGGATCAATTAACAAAATAGTTGTTTGTCCATCTGAACCGCGGTTTTGATTCGGCTTAACGGTTCAAATAGGGACAGATGTAATAAGAAGTTGATTTGCGTGACATATAATTCGTTTAATATCACTGAGGAACAAATTAAGGGTAAAAAGCATTCTTTGGATCAAACAATTTGGAATGCGCAGCTTTTGCAATTCTGAAAAAATTCCCATCTCATCTTGCATTGAATCTGGCTTTACTTTCTGCATTAAACGAGAACATATAATCGATATTTAACAAATTTTCGTGACTGTTTCTTTTTATAGATCTATGAAAACCTAGTAACAGTTGATACGTTTACTATTTTGCACTAAATTTTTGCACCAATGTCAGTTTTGTAAATAATATACATTATTTATGAATCTCCCTTTCACAATATCTCATAAACCGAAAGAGTTACGGACAATGATTATGACATGATACATTGAAAAAGATGTAAGATCTAAGTTTAAAAGAAAATGTTATGGAATGACTGATCTTTAATCTCATAAATTAAGTCCTCAAAACCATAAATTCTCTCAGAAATTTTGTTTATTTGGTATCCATTTGGTAATATTATTAATTGCTTAAACAAATATGGTTTTTAAAGTTTTGTTTCACAAAATGAAACTGGAATAAATCACCATATCTGGTTTCTAAATTACAGAAAACAAAATACACTTATAAAACCGGTATATAGGATTAAATGATAATCAATATATTCTTCTTGCACCATCTTTCAGGAATGTAGACTGTTTCTACTATTTGAACAATCAATTGCTATCATACTGTTTATAAATGTTTATGCATATTGGAGGAAGACTCATTTCTAATTGTTACTTGCTCACCATTGTTCATCTGAAAATTAATTTTGTTAATTATATATAATTATATTATAATGATAATTATTTGAAGAATTAGAAAAAAAACCATTTTGCCGGAAAGAGTGTTGAACCTGGGCGCCACAACCAGACTCGCTCCGTTATTTGTGAGATAACTCATTAGTGGCGTCATCTTATGTATATTTTAAAGCTGTTTGGAAATAATTCCCACTTCGCATTAAAGTAAAAATACTACCACAAATTTAATTCAATATTCTATATACTTATGTTCTATAGATGTCCTATTTTTTATTTTCTCGAAAAAAATTTCAAAGGCCATTTACATGTCGTAAAGGACATAATTATTATGAATATGATGTTGCCATGAACTGAATCGCTTTTTTTACATGATTTTCACTATTTTTGATTCGGTTCGCAGACAGAAAAAGTGGCTTAAGTTCGGTTCAAGATTGGTTCGTTTCGAAAGTAGTTTGCAATCAATTGAATTATGGAAATTTCTTTTTCTGAATAAGTTTTTTTCAGCAATATTTGCAGGTAAACAAATTTTAAAAAAATGCAATTCTCCTCGTTTAGTAGGAAGGATTTCAAGAAGCAATGTGTCATTATGTTCGCTTTACTTATCTGCTCAAATTGTTTGCACCAAAATAAGAATGTAAGTTCACTGAATATGAGTAACTCCCCTTATCCAATTGGCTCTATGCAATTGGAATGTTTTTTTTTTCACACATTCAAGATATCTCTATACAAATTAAATGTTGCCTACCGTTGCTACCGTTTAAAACCAGTTCCGTAAAGTACTCATTATTTTCGAAAAAAAAACTTAAAACAATACTAATTATATATTTCAAAACTCCGCTTTATGTACATTATTTTATACCATTTACTATTGCAGATTAAATGCTCATTTAATGCGCTCATAACTGTTTACTGTTTGTTGGTTTAGTTTATTTTGTGTATCTGCTATTAATTTTACTACTTTTCATCATCGTTTAAGCTCTGTTTGTTACAATTAAACACAAGAAGTTACAAGCCACGTAAACTTTTCGTAATATTTAATAAACTGTAAAAATGTTACTTAAACCATATAAATAAGCCAAATAGAAATAAAAATTATAAAAACTAATGCCATCTTGAAATTTTTGGAAATCACCCAACATGGAAAATCTTTAGCTCCTTTAATTCTTCACTGAAAAAAGTTTGCAAACTACGTCTGCTTTTGCTAAACTTTGTGGTGCACAACTCATGCCGGTGGCATGTGGCAGTAAGTAGCATGTGTTGCCGTAGCACATGACCAGCACTTCCTAAACTGTGCAGAGTTGGCGTGTAGCAACGCAACAAATCGTACAATTACCCTTCCCACATTATTCATAGTTTTTGTTTTGCCTCTTCTTCAGTCTTGAAGTAGATTTGAACGCTTCGCTTGATCTCTGTCAGGCAGATGAGGAAAACATGCTAAATTTGTGTACTTGAAGCTTTTTGGATTTCCGTTGAACAGTACAAATAGTAAAATCTTTTACAATTGGAAAATTGATATTAGTATTAGATAAAATTGATGGGGAAAATCATCATTATCGTTACTTTCATCAGAAATGTTCAATCCAATATACCAATGGATTGTAAATGATAAATGATTTTGAAGAGAAATGTGAGTTTAAATTCGAGGGCATAAGTGATAACTACTTAGTTTCGACCAGAGGACAATACGTTATTCATTATGAGGATTATTTACATGTTTATGTTTATCTACTGCATCTCAAACTATCTCACTGCAGCACCTAAAGATTAAATCAAACTATTGATGCTCAAAATTACAGACATTTTCAATTCTTGTGTCAAGTTTGTCATTTTTAATCTACCACATGTCAATCTCGGATATTGATTGGTTTCACATTGATGTGTCCGACAAACATTTCGAGTAATCGACAAGTCTGATAACTGTCCCAAATCTTATTTATAGAATGCAAAGCCATTTTTTTGACACAATTTTATTATAAACTAAAAGATTTTTCATTATCTTTATAAACGCCTGCAATGTGACTTTTTTGTTTGCTATCAAAAATGAATTTGAACCAAAAATTTCCTGTAAATTCTATATACCTATATAGGTATAGTACAGTGTCCAAAGGTACTTTTTAAATTTTTAGTTTTTTAACAAATCATTCTTTATTCGTCCAAATCAATTTCATCTTCTTCAAAATGTTTCCTCTCAGACGTAATACGATTTTGCCAACATTTTTTCTAGTCCTCGAAACAAGTCAAATAGTCAACTTCAGTATGGACTTCAGGACGCGATTCTGTTCGCATTAAATCACTCCAGTCGACTCAAAACAGTATATCCGAAGCTATTTTTAGAGTTTAGGAAACAGCTGGAAGTTACACGATGATAAATCAGTTGAATACGGTAGTTATGAGACGATATCAGTTGAATTTTTGTGAAAAAATAACATGAAGGCCATTGCAGTGTCAGAATAGCTCCAACCAAAAGGGCCGATAGAAGAAACTCATAATGCACAATACCATGATAATCAAAGAAAACTGTCAGTTCTTTAATTTTTGAGCGACTGTGGAGCGGTTTTTCGGTCTTGCTTCTCGTTTGGTGTGATATTTAACAGATTTTTTATTATTTCCGTGTCATAAGCGCATATAGGTTTAAGTAACGTCTTCCACCATAATGCATTTTATAACGTGATGGTACTCGTCATAACACGGTGTAGTTTTAGAATAAAATTAACTGTTTTTAGGACCAATCAAAAATATCATTTAAAATAGAATTGACTGATCCGCCTAAAATGTCAAAATCTTCAGCAAGGTTCAAAACCAATGGGTTGTGAACTATTTCAGAGTAGATTGTTATATATTTTTATTTAATAAATTAATATTTGTATTAATCATAATTATTTATTTATGGTTAATACAAATATTAATTTAATAAATATTAATTAATAAATTAATATTTGTATTAATCATAATTATTTATTTCCATAGAATATTCCTTCAAAAGATGCATTTAAAGACGACACTATTTTTGAATGGAAAACCCAGGTCTAAGAGTAAAATTTAAAGTTTAGTGTTTCCTAAATGTCTCTAAAAATCTAAAAAAGATGTGAAAATCTTCTTTTATTGGAAATTCCCTTAAAGTTTAGTTTCAAAATTAATTCAGATTGAATTTCAAAGCTATAGATGGTATATCAAAAATTATCGCGCTACTTAGTTTAAATCAATGAATTTTTTTCCTCTTAATCAAAAAATAATACTGACAAATGTAGTGCCTAAAACTGTGTAAAGATATAGCATTTTATAAAGTTTGCATCGTAATATCCAAACTAGAAAAATACTCTTTCCAGCTAAGTGATTAATATGCTGATTTTTCTTAAATCGCTGGCAAAATGATAGCGTTGATAGCATTAACAAATAAATGTGTGATATAAAAATTCCCTTAATTTTTGTTTTTGTTAATTGTATTACATTTCGAATCTCTCTCCTATATTAACTAAATATCGCGGAAAATATAATAACTTACAAATTTTCTGAGATTGCGGTGAAGAAAATGGCCAGGATTTCTGTGAAAAATATCGGGATGCCCGATAAAAAACTCTAATCGCAGTCCATAAAAATGGCACAAAGCTAAATTTGGCAACAACGCTAAATTTACACTAAAGAAGCTTAATTTTTTCCTATAATTTGTACAGCGAATTTGCATCCGGTTTTAAAATACTTACCATTTTTTTCTACCTACTTCCTCGTGCTAAATGTATCCAGTATCAGAATCATTTTTTGTCCGCCAGTTGGCATATGTATTTTGATTGTCTCAAGGACCAATCCTTCCAAAAATGAACGATATCTATCGATGTTTTGTTATAAATATCGATCGTCCAAGATAAGATTCGGCATCGTTTCAACTAAATTTTGAGTATGTACTTTGCTTTAATTATGTACTTTGCTTTAATTATTAAGTATGTTAATATAGTATCAGCACAAATTGATCGCCACACATTGGTTTTGCCTGTATACTTTAGTTACTATTGAAAATGGACCACATTAGTTCATGTTTTGATATAGCATTGCAATTTGATTATAGTTAACCGTTTTCACTATATTACAAGATATAATTTATTCGGTTGGATTAGGCTGGATAGAACTACATTGCTCCGCAGTATGATTTATCATTCATGACAGTGTACCGCCTAACAACGTATATTATGCGAACAAAGTACAGTTAATGTTTATCATCCAAATCGTTTATTCTTCAGAGCAAATTTTTACGAATCTCACCACAGAATTTATTCAATGTAGCCAAATTGTTATGTTCACATCACTTATGTATATAAATATACTCTGTTTGTGACCAAGTACAAAAAGACTTCGGGGTTAAAACTGTTTGTCTTTCTTCAGGTTATAATACAGAGCCTGTCAAATTTTGTGTATTACATTTATTTTTATTTATAGGGTGATTTTGTAAGATTTAAGTTTTTCAGGTTGGCAGCACTGGTTAGTAATGGCGTCCAAACGTCATCTGTCAAAGTAAAAAGTGTACTGTATACTCTGCCATTTCAACATGGAAAGACTAACAAATGAGCAACGATTGCAAATCGTTGAAATTTGTTATTAAAATTCGTGCTCTGTAATAATTGTGCATCGTTTGATACGACCATTTTAAGGTCGTCATAATCGACCTACTGAATTAACAATTCGTGCTGTTATCTAAAAATTTTAAACCAAATTTACTTTGTTAGACATAAAACCATCGACTCGCATGCGTAGAGTGCGTACCGAAGAAAATATTGCAGCCGTAGCGACCAGTGTTAATGATGATCGTGAAATGTCCACTCGTTGCCGTTCTCAGCGATTGGGCATGTGTTACTCAACCATAAGGAATTTTTTCCCCCAAATTGGCTGAGTTGAACTTGGTTGACATGTGCTTTCATCAGAAAGGTGCAACATGCGACACTGCTCGTGAAACAATGGATATGTTGAGGGATGAATTTGGTGAGCAGCTTATCTTTCGATTTGGCCACCAAGATCTTGCGATTTAACGTCTCTTGATTATTTCTTGTGGGGTTATGTCAAGTCGTTAGTCTATGTGGACAAGCCGAACACTATTGAAGCCTTATAGGATAACATAACACGCGTTATTCGTGGAATACAGACCGAAATGCTCGAAAAAGTGACGAAAAATTGGACCTTCCAGATGGACATTTTGAGACGGAGCCGCGGACAACATTTACATGAAATTATGTTTAAAAATTAAATGGCAAAGACCAATTTATCGATTCCAATAAAACAATTTTAATATATGATGCAAATTTGAGTGTTTTATTCGATTTAAAAAAAAAAACTACGATTTATTCCCCTCTTACTAACTGGTTGGCACCCAATCCTCGTAAGACGCACTCTTATATAACACTATAGAGGACATAAGAAATAAATGCCATTACTGTTACCTTGCAAAATGCACCACGTGCTGCAAGCATCTTATGAATGCCGCAATTATTACCCGATCATGTTATACGTATTACATTACGAGTACCCTCCCTCTCGCTCATCTGGGCCATCTAATTTCCTTCACATTGATGCGATGCGTGACGTTGAACTTGAGTCGAATACCACCAACGGCAAAGATATGTATGTAATAATAGCAACAACCATATAATTATTGCATTGTTGCAATTTGAACAACATTTTCTATGCTTAACAGTAAAAAGTAATTAACTAATTGCAAGATATTGTACAGAAAAAAAGCAAATTCAAGAGTTTTCTTTTGAGCGGAGTGAGAGAAAGGAAAACTGGACGCAAAACGCACCATTATTTAAGTTTTGACGTAAGAAACGCTTTGAAAGATCATACATATACTTGAATGTATGTATACAGGGTGCGACAGTAGCTGGTGACTAGTTAACAACATCGATAAGTGTTCAGTTTTGTCAACATTGAACATTTGTCAGGCATATCAGAAAGAACGTGTTGTGGCAATATTTTCTATTTTCATCTTGAAAGAAAATTGATGAAATTAAAATGCATTTATCTTATATTTACCATTTTGAAGAAAATATTACAAAATTTATTACCGATTTGTAAGTTGTGTACCCTTTCTATATCAGCTGGAAGATATTTTAAAAATATGAAACCATATTTTTCAACATTCTAAAACAGCTAACAGGCATAGTTTATAGCAAATACATAGTAGGAATATTGCACATAAATGTTGTTAAAACTTCATTATATATTTTAACCCTCTTTTAGCCCGCTAACCAAACGATCGGTGTTTAGATATCAGGTATCAATAATTTGTTGTTCTGTATAATACTTTCCCCAATTTTCGCCCAGATGACTTTCGTTTTTTAGGTTTTTATCTAGCAATATTGTCCGTTTTTCCGAAGCTTGGAGGGGAAGCGCAGAAGATCGAAGCGCTTGGAATTATTTTCTACGGGCGGCGTATATTCCAATCGCCACATAAGTAGGAGAAGAAGTTTTTCCGCTTGAGATTTCGTCCTCGTATTGCTGTCATCTTGGACGATCAACATTTAATAAAGAGGGAATCTTCTACAATACGATTTGGAATGAATTCGTCGTGAGCAACATAATGTATCTCGTTTTTCTGATGAAACATGCATTTCCTATTTCAATTAATTTCCACCGTTTTTTTGTTTTTAACTAACTATTAAATGACAAAAGGTTTAAGAAGTGTCAAAGTGGATTTAGTATAGTACATTTTTTTCTTATTGAACCAATTTTGCCATTGTAATATTTGCGGTCCGTATTGTCACGGACAATGTACTGACTTATCGTCCGACAAGCAGGCTTGTCAAAATTACCTCCTCTCATACATAATATATCCACTTTTATTGTTTTTTTCCTCGAAAAGATATATTTTCTAGTCCATTTTAAAAAAACACTTTCTCTCACTTACCGCTATAGATCGTTTTCAGTTAACGAATAAATAAAAAGTTGTTAGAAAAACACTAAAATATATCCATTTTTCAAAATTGTATTTCTTGTATTGGGCAAGTTAATTCCTGGCCCGATTTTTTTCCACTTGTGACACAATCAGATCGTTGTGTCTTGTAGCGTCTCATCGCCAGGAAAGTAAGGATAGCAAAAATGCTTTCTGCTCGTAGAAAGTGTATCGACTTCGCCAGTTTTTCAAGTAAGAACTCGTGTTTATTAGGTTCTTTTGATAAACAAGGTCATAATTTTTTATGATGATATGTGAAAAAGGTTGGGAAAGTTCCCTTTCATATTAGTCAACTGTTGCCGCTGTTTTCAATTACCGGATATTTGGAAAAATTATTGAAAAAGCTCAGAAAAAGTTTTCTAGAACCGGGCCACTTTGTGGGTTGGCAAATTCTTCATTTGCTCATCGATGGCACTCAATTTCATGCCTATCATAGCTATGACAATGAAAAATTTTCGTGCTAAATTGCCATGCTAGTTTAAACAGGCTTGGAGTTTTCCGACGATGAAGGATATTTGAAGTGGCTCTCTTTGTGTCATATATTAGTGGATCTTAAAGCAGCGCCCAGATCCACTGTTTTAACGGAAATACTGCTGGAAACGCAATTAATGCGGTTATAGACCCATTATATTGTCTAAAAAAGCACGAGGACAAGTACTTAAATTGGCATAGAGTTTTACGACGATGAAGGACATATGAAGTAGCTCTATTTGTGTCATATATTAGTTAACACTTTTTGTGGATTTTGGAGAGGCACCACTTTTTAGCGGAAATGATGCTGGAAACTCACGTTCGATTTACAATGAGCGTTATAGACCCATGATTACCGAAGTTTTAGAGGCTCAAATTGAAAACATAAACTTGAACGATCTTTGATGTCAGTGGGTTGGCGCATCATGTCACATTGCTAATCAAACATGCGCTTCCATATGAATGAAATCGTATCTTATAAATAAAGGGAATGTGTATTTTTTTTTGAACAATTAAGATTGGCTGATGAGTATTACTGCTGTATTACTAAGATTTTTTGCTTCCTAGAAATACTACTGAAGCGAATACGTTTCAACTTTTTAACGTTTCAACAATATGGTGCAATTTATTGCGTAGCCAGGCCCGTTAGGGTAGAATAATAATAATAATAGTAACAATAAGGTAACTTCGAGAGACTGAATATTCCAATGTGTGCTGAACTTACTGCACCTGATTTTTGCTTGAAGTGTTATTGCAAACATTGCGTTATGAGCGGCATATAGTCCTTATTTTTCTTTTCCAAAACCAACTACCAACCAAGAACCAAAAAAAAGACAAAATTTAATTGAAATCTTACATTCGTATTGCCATTGCGACGTTTGAAGAATGAAAATGTTAAACTATGTAATTTGTTTTTAAACGAAGAAGTCTCTAAAGAAATAGTCTATTGAATAAAAAAAATATAATATTACTTTTCCTCAAAAACGCGACAATTTGTAAAACTTGTAGAATAGATTCCGATTTTAGAACAAAAGACTTAAGCAGAGACAAACGACTCTGACGAGCCCTGCCAAACCTTAATTTGTTCCTCAATGCAATTAGACAAATTATTATCAGCTAATAATAAATAAGGCAATGCAAACTGTTAAAATTCGATATTTTAACCTCAATATATTTGCAATTAACTCAGTAACGCGAAAATGACTATTGTTTGTCTGGTGGCGTCAAATGTTATCAAAGTCATTTACTTCGTATAAACGGTGATAACAGTAATACCGTAAAAAAATTATTACAGTAAAAATTATTACAGTACAAACAGTAATAATTTTTGCAAATTCTCGTATGTTCAATAATATTTTTGAAACGATGTAAAATTTGGCAATCTGTCGCTCATCTTATATAGTCACGGAAAGTCTGGGTGGTTTTATTGACATTTGCCATATTGTCAATCCCTTCTCAATATTCTTCATCAAAATACGAATGCTAAAGGTTTAGAAATGTAAATCTAGATATTTTACTATTAGTGAAAAATAACAAAAAAAAAAACTTTTTTCTTCTCACATCAAAGGCGTTGAAAAATTTTCATGTTTTTAATTCACTTAATATTACCTATTGTTTAATGAGGAGTCCGATCGTCAGTTTGAGAATATTTAAATAGGCATAAAAAGCAACTGGAAACAATGGATGCGAACTCCATTCAAAGAAAAATAGTTTTAATGACTCTTCACACTATGAGGGAGTGTGCTATAATCCAGTATACTGCTCATATTGCCACGCGAATTCATTTATGTATGCCATTTACATAATTAGACATAGTATAAAAGTAAAAATTAAAAATAAAATGTTAATAACGTCCCACTAAAAATTTTTATCTCGATTTTGGTTACATAAGAAATTTTAATTAGCTTTTAAAAATCTGTTTTTTTTACTGCGAATGCTATTTTTATTTTTCCCCCAACCCCCCCATGACAACACTTTTGTTAGCTCTAAAACTAAGTGGCGATTTAGTCTACGGCCTACATGAGAATCTTATAAATGTCACACACTTTTCACACAAGTATTATGATTTAATTTTGACAATTTATTCGAACGGAGTTTATGCATCTTTTTTATTATGAACTGGTTTCGCGCGTCATAAATATGGATGTTGCAGTTGTTTTACACACCGTCCGGCCATATAAAGTGTTAATAAATTTCAATTAAATTTTGTGAAAATTAATCGACCTGGATTGCCTTGGAGGGTTATGTGATGTCATTGCGTAGTAAGAAAGAGGGCGCCATCTACAAACTTAAATAAAATCTACAACAGTTTACTGGCACTATTTTGCCCACTCAACTGTTGAGTCATGATTTTGTATATATATGTGCCATTATTTCAATATAATCTTACTGTTTTTTATGTTTTTTTTAACGTGTTTAATCGGGATCATAATATTAACGGCGCGATATTATTTTACGGCCGCGCACATTGAAACAGACCAACTAATCATAGTATTAGCTAGCTAAAAGCTTGATATTAAGTTCTTTGAGTATACACTTGTACTAGGGCGGTCCCAAAACTAGCCGAACTGACGTATGGATGGTGTCAGTAGTTTAAAAAAAATTATTTTAGTGAAAAGTGGCAACCTTAAAGTAAAATATTTTCAGTTTAAAGGCGCCACGCTGTTTAGTAATTTTATTTGAGACATCAAAATAAACGATAACAGTGAATTTGTAAACATCGAAAAAAATTGATGACCGTTATGTAGTTCAATATTTCCATTTGAAAGGTCTAAGTGCAACCAATATTAAAACCAAGCTAGATTCTACTCGGGGGTATCCACTCCCTCGTTTGCTACTCTAAACATTGGACAGCAGAGTTCAAACGAGGCCGGACGAGCTGAAGAGACGAACACAGTAGTGATCGACTGAAGACGCGTGAGCTAGCTGAAATGGTAAGCATTTCAAAAAGTGCTATATATCGTATATTGACCGAAGATTTGAAGATGAGAAAGCTGTGCTCAAGATGGGTGCCGCGCTTGCTTTCGATAGAGAAAAACAGCGTCGTGAAGATGTTTCAGTAGAGTGTTTGGCGATGATTCACGGCAATATAACCGAACTCTTGCGTCGATTTATAAGCATAGATGGGACATGGTTCCACCATTTCGCACAGGAATAGTCAAAGCAGTGGACTGGAATGGGAGAATCATCTCCAAAGAAGGCGAAAACGGTTCCATCTGCAGGCAAGGTCATGGCGTCTGTTTTTTGGGATGCGCATGGTATTATTTTATTGATTACCTTCGAAAAAGAGAAAATCATGAATGGCGAATATTGCAGCATTTAGCTGAAAAAGAAAGTATCGTATTTGATCAAGACAATTCTCCAGTTCACACATGCACTATTGCGATGGCCAAAATTAATGAATTAAAGATCCAATTGCTCCACTACGTACCTTATTCGCCAGATTTAGGTCGCTCGGACTATTTTCTATTTCCAAACTTGAAAAAAAGTTTCGGTGGTAAAAGATTGGCTAACAATGAAGAGGTGGAGTTTGCAATTGATGGCTATTTTAAGGAGTTTGACAGTTCCTACTACAAGCAGAGTATAAAAGCTTTTGAATATAGCTGCAAAAGATGTATCGAGCTAAAAGCAAACTATGTTGAAAATAAAGAAAACTTTTTCTAACTTTTTTGAGTTTTCTTTGAGGAGCCGACTAGTTTTGGGACCGCTCTTGTTATCAGCTGCTGTTAGCGTATGTTAGAACGATATTTTTCAAACGGACGACCGCGTTCTAGTGCAAGAGTTTCGTACTTCGTTAGAATTATATAAATCTATACTCAGAGACACTTATATCAGATTTTATCACTCTTCCACTCTCGGCTATATTATAATATGCACCGTTTTGGTCAATAACTTATAGACATTTGAAATGCAATTCTATTATGCCTTTGTCATGGAAATCCTATTGCAAAACACTTGACAGTAAGGTGGATGTGTGTGACCTGACATTGTCCTGATGGAGCTCAGTTTCCCTCCTATTGGACAAAGCTGGCCTCTTCTTGACGGCTGCTTCCTTCGGGCGGGCCAATTGTTGACAATACAGGTCCGAATTAAGAGTTTGGCTGTGAGAGAGCAGCTTATAACAGATAATTCTCTGCCAATTATTCCAAACACAAAGAAAACCCTTATTGACCATCAATCCTGGTTTGGCCAACGTTTGCGCCGGCTCACCGCTATTCAATGTCGTACGTGACCCACTTTTCGACACCATTCTGAAAATCAGTATCTTTTGGATTAACTAGGATGGCATCTATAAGTACTTCTAGCTTCTCAAGTGGTACCAAACGAATTTTTGTGTAATGTTCAGCTCCTAGGTAATCGAAACAGTGCTTACATGACGATTGGACTTAACGATTTCCATTAATCCATAATAATTAATCCATTAATAATTAAATAAACATTATTTCGCAAAGGGGCATTAAAGAAATTGAGAATCATTACTGCTGGGTGAATTTTCACCCAAAGCGAATAAAATTTTAATTTCAAACAAATTACAGCCCTTTGAATGTGTTACCTTGCGAAATATTGCAGGATCACCATAAAAATAATTATTGATATTTTGACAACACTCATATATTGACAAGAAATTATTGAATCTCAACAATCAACTACAGTACAGCACTGCAATATGTTACAACATCTGCCGGTAATTCAGGTTGTATTCAGAAAATCTTTTTGCGATTGGTCCAGTTCAATGAACGCAGTTGAGCAAGGATTGCAATATAAAAACAACATTTCATTTTTATCTACTTTCTGCTTGTTGTTGTTAAGGCGTGTAATACTAAATGGTTACGAACGAAAACATCGCCTTTGCAGAATTATCGTACTTTCGCACTTGTTCAATTACAAAACAGAAAAAAGTATCACTTTTGGCAAAGTTTCATTGAACCAATTTTCGGTTAATAAATTATCTCTTACGTATTTATACACATACATACGTATTTGTGCCGTTTACATGACATGTAAATATTTTCAATTTTGTGATATTTTTTCTCTGGTTAAAATGGTTAAAATGCGTTACAGCGCAATTTCAGTGAAAGCTTTTTAGTACAAGTCGTAATCAGATACGCAATATTTCGATCTTGTCGGTTGTTACCTGTCATTACGGTTACAACTCATCACCACACATCGATATTGCTAAGTATTGCATTACCAGTCATACAGGGGTATTGCAAATACATTCAATTAACGCTAACAGCAATCGGAGAGAGGATTGCATGTGGAAAAGTTTAACACATTCAAGGAGAGGTTAATTAGAAAGCTTGTGGCGCCGAGATGACGAAGGCGATGTCAAGTATCTGTGTTTAGGTAGTTGTCAAGCATCCATTCTATTGTAGCTTCATTTCATTTCACATATCAGGGATTAAATAGGTTATTATTTTTTGCACACAAACTTTACACGCCAGATTAGCGGTCCCAGAGAAGCTATGAGTGTGTTTTATACTGCTCAGTTTTGCTGCATTTACCTTTGCCCGGCGTACTATGAACTATTTGATATGAGTATGAGCCGACACATAATAAGATATTTTGAAATTGTGTTATCCATAGCTAGGCATAATGTAATCCACAGATGACAATGACGAAATCCTTTGATGGGGAAATATCTTAAACCTATCACAATGCTCTGGTAATATATTTTGTGCAAAAAGACCCAGAATTGATCATTTAAAATACTCTCTTAGAGAAATTGTCAAAATTCTTTTTGTCATTAACTTGGCATAACTGTCCTCTATGCTGTGCGGAGGTTGAAGTCAATTTGTCACTCTGTTTGTTTTTAGCCCTTGATTTTGTCAGCTCATGTCAAGTGTCTTTTGCAGTTTTGATTTGTGCTGCGTATGGAATTTCATGCGCTTGTTGAAAATGTTATAGAAAGCTTAAAGGTGGGTGAAGATACTCGTATGTTCGAAGTAATTAACTCCTACCTCGTATTTACAAAACGCGTTATAACTACTGATAAGATATCGGTTTGTAAGTTTGATATGCAAATCAGTCGACGAGTTACGGAATGACATCTACCAACTGAACAGAAACCAAAATAATTACATCACAATCGATCAAAAGTCAAAATTATATCTACCGTTTTCTTTGATAATCGCAATGTTATGCACTCGGAATTTTTGCCGGAAGGACAGATGGCAAATAAAGAATATTACTAGGGCGGTCCCAAAATTAGCCGACCTAACACAGAAGACTCAAAAAAGTTGGAAAAATTGTCTTTATTTTTCAACATAATCTCCTTTTAGCTCGATACACCTTTTGCAGCGATATTCAAAACCATTTATATCTTGTTTATAGTAAGACCTGTCAAACTCCTTAAAATAGCCATCAACTGCAAACTCCACCTCTTCATTGTTAGCCACTATTTTACCACCGAATCATTATTTTAAGTTTGGAAATAGAAAGTAGTCCGATGGAGCTAAGTCTGGCAAATAATGGGCGTGATGAAGCAATTCGAACTTTAATTCATTAATTTTGACCATCATAATAGTGGATGTGTGAACTGGAGCATTGTCTTGATGAAACAACACTTTCTTTTTCGCCAAATGTGATGTTTTTTCATAACTATCATCAGCTAAACACTGCAATAAACTAGTCTAATATTCGCCGTTGATGGTTTTTCTTTTTTGAAGATTGAAGATAATTAATAAAAAAAGCAGACGACATGACCTTACCTGCAGTTGAAATTGTCTTCGCCTTCTTTGGGCATGCATCGTCCCATTCCAATCCACTGCTTTGGCTGTTCCTTAGTCTCAGGTGTTCCATGTATCCTCAATGGTTATAAATCGAATCACAAATTTGGCTTTATTGCGGTGAAACATCGTCAAACGCTCTAGAGAAACGTCTTCACGACACAGTTGTGTTCGTCTTGACAGGTCGTACGGCCTCGTTTAAACTCTGCGACACAGTTTCTTGCTGTCGTAAATGAATGAGCAGACTCGCCCAGAGTAGAATCTAACTCAGCTTTAATATTGGTGGGACTGAGAACTTTCGATTGAAAATATTGAATTACATAACAGGAACTAATTTTTTCCATGTTTAAAAATTCACTGAGATCGTTTACTTTTGATGGGCCAAACAAAATTACTAAGCAACATGGCGACTTCAAACTTAAAACATATGTTTTAGAAGCTTAGAGCCAGGTCAGGTAGTTCTGGGACCGCCCTCGTATTTGGGCATTATGTGTTAGAGAGGGCGAATTCGTCAAAAGAAAAATATGTCTGTATAAAAACTTAGTCATCGACCAATAATATTGAACAACCTCCGCATTCGCCTGATATAACTTCTGCTGAGCACTTTCTCTTTCCAAGATAATAATAATCAGTATGAGGCAATCTTTGTCAGCCGATAGATGAGACAAGAGAAACTTCACGGCGAGAACTAAAGTCTTTTCCAGAGAATTCAATTGAAAAATATTTTAATGGTTGGATTATTCGTTGGTATAAATGGATTATTTCGAAAGGTAATAACTTTCAAGGCGATATAATAAATTTGAATGAATAATACATATTTTGTGTTTTATTGACTCGTCTTTCTTAAATTCTGGTATCAAATATTGTTTTTGTTTACCTTTGGAATCATTACAAAACCGATTGTAAAGAAGGGCGATAACATTGTCTAAACTTCAACGTTTTAGCCATAATTTTAATATTATATACATATTTGAATTTACCATTGAATTTATATTAAAATTAACCTTTTCTTGTATATTAAAATGTACTTTTGTAAGAATATTATTGTGAATAAACTCAAATTTTTGCCCCTGAAGTGTTACATAACTCCATTGAGAAAATATGTGTACTAAATGTAACTGAATTCTGAATTGTAACATATAAAAATAACTGTTGTCGAAAGTTTTGTAATAAGAAAATATCACTTACAAATCAGATCTCAACTGGTGAGCACAACTCGTTGCCTGAATAAATGTCCTTTGAATTTATTGCCACTTGTAATTTCTGCACGATCAATTTCATTACATATAATTTCACATGGCTTGAAATTACATGATCTAAATTACAAGTTCCAATTTTCAGTTCCCTCGTAGAAACCAACTGCGAAATTGGCCCTCCTAAAAATCACCGCTATTGGATAATTCACAATACAGTCCAACATTTCAATTCCACAAATACAACGAGAGAGGTATCAAATTCCCCGCTACTTCCCCTGCCATCATATCAATCATCTCTATCAATCTATCACCACCTTTGTACAAACATATAAGTTGGGCATATTGTCGATCTGTTTTCAGATTTTCGGATTAGATCCCATTTTACACGAACATTATTTGGAAGCAGTCTTATTAAAATATTTTTCTTGGTTAATTAAGCTGATTAGCTGCACAATTTTCTCAAATTATTTGCAATAAATCGTCAATTTAGGTTACTCTCATGACATGTTTTTTATTTTTTAATGGAAAGGTAAAAAATAAGTTTATTTGTTTCATTAAGCTGGCTGTATCGGCACATTTGTTTCGATATTTTGCTAGTACATATTCTATTAAATGGAATATTTACACGAGTGCGGCATCGAGATTTGAACTATTTAATTTTTATAAAATTTAAAATTGTTCGCATGTTTTCCATCGTATATTCGATTTTATGGTTCTAGTAAACAGAAATGATAAAGCGTGATTAAAAGCTAAACATTTTTACATTCATTAAGTTTTTTTTTTTTGCAATAAACATATGATTCCGTGAACATCACTTTTGATTGTCTACGCTTTTGTTTGAATGGTTGCTTTAAATCATTAAGCGTCGATGATTCCAAAAGAAGTCTTCTGTTACTATAAATCCAGTTATATACGTCAGTCAGCAGTTGCAACAAACACCTACGATTTAGAAATATAATAATATTTAATAATAATAATATAATACATAATATAATATAATAATATAATAATATTTAATATTTAGAAATATAAAAAGAAATTTAAATTTCTGTAAACAGTGAACTGACAGCAAAAGTCATTTTCGGAAATGAGTAATTGGCGGGGTTTATTATTTTGTCACTTGGCCTAAACCCACAATTTATTAAATTTATGGAAAATTGGGTAACTCTTAAATGTAGAACATTTAAGTCATAGCCCGCGATTTTATTGCATTTGCCATTTCTATCCAAATATTTATAATTTTTTTTTCAGATTTGCATTAAAATTAGCAAATTGGGATTTTAATGCCACTTCGAAACCATTGAGGTAGTATATTTGGATGTATCTTATAGGAAGCGTATACAGCACTACTTGAGGGTATTTCTGTTCGATTTGAATGCATTTTTAAGCTCAAATATATTTAGCGAAAAAAAATCACAAAAATGTAATTTCTAAATCATGTATTATTTGTCTATTTTCCGGAATGGGACCCGTAAATTTGTTTGGGTTTTTACTATTACAATTAAACTGAAGATATTCGCCAATATTTATGAAAATTCAGCAGAATAAAATAAATACAGATTTTGTACATACATATATGTATATATTCGTCACATCTACGTAAAAGGTTGTTTGATTTTCCTTAATTTTTACATTTAATTGTTGGAACTAGGTGACATAATGTTGAATACTGACAGTTCTAAAATTCAAGTAACTATTTTTTCCATGTAATTAATTGGCTCCTTAATGGACAGCCAAAGTAGCGGAGAATTTCTATAATACTTGCTCTTTTATTGCAACACAATTCGAATTTTTGGGGGTACTTCAAATTTGTTCCAGCTGTCGAAAGTGGACACCTAGATTTGTAGTATTCTGGGTGCCGTTGGAGGGGTTCCCCAAAATATTGAGACTGATCTTATGTTAGACTTATGGAGTCTTTGAATTTCAAATTGTAGGCGAAATAATTGTATTGGTCGATTTCGTCGTTTTATTAGATTTACATTTTCTAAGTTATCGCCTAATATGTGATTTTTTTAACTCCGCAGATTTGTAAAGTTATGACCCAAAACAATAATTTTGTGTTTAAAGCCATTTGCAAGGCTGCGATTTGAAGAGATTGGGATAATTGTTACAATATCACAGCCAAATAAAATACAGGCTGGCTAATAAATGCAGTTACCATAATATTGCTTAGAGATGTTGAAAAGATTTTTCTTTTCAATACTATGCCGTGCAGCTCTGAGTGGTTTGAATAAGGTGTACCATCTTTTCGCAACCACAGATCTGAATATCGAAAATTTCCGAATAACCAAGTCTCCAATATAAGCCGATGCTTTTTTCTGGCGTTATTGCAAGGAGGAGGTTTACAAAACAATGCCAACAAATTATAAAAATAATAATAAGCAAGAGCCCCAATAAAGATGTCTAATTTTTCAACTGAATAAAGAAAACATTATTTATATGAGTTGAAAATATAAGTTATTTGAGTTGCCTAATTAATTTTAATTAATTTTTCGTTTTAAGTAAAGATAGATAGAGCACACCTAAAGCTATGATTTCTATGAAATTGATATTTCATTATAAAGCTTGGACCTTACCATTATGTACGAAATACAATGTCATTTAAATGGCCACCTCTGTGTTGAATGCAGCTGTGGATCCTTTGAGGTAGTTTTCGAAAAAATACGGCCCAATAACACCCTCAGATCCCAATGCGCACCAAATAGCCACCTTTTAAAGATGCAGTGGTTTTATCCACAATCACTTCTGGCTTCTCCGAGCACGATATATGACAATTTTGCTTGTTGAAGCAACCATCGAGTGAGAAATGAGCTTCATCGCTGAAGAAAATTTTATTCGATTGAAAGCTCACGTTTGAATCACCACTTTTGTTGTAAGTTTTAAGTATTTGTACGCTTTCTTCGGTTGTTGAACGATCCAAATTTGTAAATGGCAAACCTTTCGTTAAATAAATAATGCTTCAGATGACAGGTATTTAACAGCTGACAGCTTTGCCAGACCGGCGGTTTTGAAACCACAGAATGGATAATCCTACATCAGTCACTTTGCAGTTATTAAAATATTTATTGTAATGGAAAATAGGAGGCAAAATGTAAGCCCACCTTAATACAATTTTACAGTTGTTTATAAACTTAAAACTACTACCACTACCTATCAGTCTTATGTTAACTGTATTGATTTTGGCAAATTTCCGCTAACTCGGCATATAAACACGTTGTGTAGCATTTAAGAAATTATTTCAGTGTAAAGACCAATCAATATTTCTTTAATTTTTATTGCCCGCTATTGTTAAGTGTTTATATTCTTTTGAAAACAATTTATTGTTGTTTTTTTCCTCTGCTTCTCTCTCTGTTTTTTCCTTATATGTCAATGATCTTGCGCTTTACAACTCGAAATTATTCAATTAATATGTTTGCAATAAAATTGAGCTTATTGTTTTGTTGGCAGCAACTTTTGTTGTCTTTATTCGGGCAACAAAACTCTAGCAATACCGGCTTTGCTCGCACCAACAAATTGAGAAATTATTGCTGTTGTCTCCGCTTTGTAACGAAGAAACCAGCACCCATTATTGTGGCCATAAATTATTTTGTTTTAACGCCGCCGCTATTCATTTTTGGCTTTAACGTTATTTGAAGTTGGTACCATAGTACCAACTTACACCAAAATCTCTCATCAGGTTGGTAACATGTTGTCGAGTCATAACTGCAGACATGTTGCAAAATTTTGATGGCGGAAAAAAGTTTTTGTGATATGGCTTCATATCGATAGTTGAATTTTTGATGTTGTAATAACTAATCAAAACTTTTATTTTAACACGTTCTCAAACGTGGAACGAAAGTACATTTGCGGCTGTTGTCAACTATTCACTCTGAGGCTAATAGCTGTAAAAGTTGTGAAGAAGTCAACGAACTTCGAAATAAATGTAAGTTAATTTAAATAATAATTGCTGGTCATAAACACAAGATCAGAAATGTAATAGTGGTTGGCTAGCTGAAGGGAAATATTGAATTATATAATGGTGACCAATTTTTACCATGTTTAGAAATCCACTGAGATCGTTTACTTTGATAGCTCTAATGAAAATTCTAATTCTATGATTTATAAGGTTGCCACTTGTCACCAAAATAATTTTTTTCAAACTACTGACACTTTCTATACGTTAGTTACGTCGTCTAGTTTTAGGATCGTCCTCGTATTTGTGTAAATCAATTCTAATAATAAATTTTACTTATTGTAAAAATTAATATAATAATTATTTTTGAGTTTCAAAGTTTTAAATTTTTAATTTTTAATTTTTATTTTTTAATCATAATTTTTAAAACTAAAAATCAGTCTTAATTATTGTTTTTGATTGTTCATGATTGATTTTTATTTTTGATTTTTAAAATTTTTTAATTATTATTTTTTATTTATTTTTATTTTTAAGCTGTATCACATCATTTGAAAATCTCATAAGAGTTGATACCGAGAGACGGCGGACGGCATTTTCTGTCCCAGAACACATGTTCCATGGGGGAAAAGGTGTCTTTTGCATTGTACTGTAACTGGTGATGAAAAGTGAATACATTACTACAATCACAATGGCATCGAGGCCTTGAATTAACATCGACGGCCAACTCAGATTTTTAGCGGAAAAGCTCGACGTCGCATATTATTTGTGAAACAATACTAAAGCATTTGAGTTGAGAGTTGGAGCAAGGCTGTCGCAAATTCGAGCAAAGACATTCTCGGTCACATGCTCTTCTGCTCGTTAAGAACTATATGGCAACCCTAAAATTGGGACTTCCTGTCCGAAATTGACAATTCTCTAGACATTCATTTTTCCGTCCATTGCTTGGAAACATTGAAATTGAAACAATTTGAAAACATCTTCTTTTTCGATCATTGCTTCTACCGATCGACGACGCATGGCCTGGTTTAGCATCGTTTACATTTTTACTAAAAGAACAAAATTTGGTCTGATTCCTGTTTCACTTAAAAGACGAACTTTTTTTTTTTAAGCGGAATTGGTCTATTGCCAGAAAGACAGGACGAAGTTGTGATGGGAAGTAGGTAGTAATTTTAAGATTAAAGAAAAAACGGTAGTTTTCTGTTTGAACATCCGATTTTTCTTAGTTATTTTAAAGAACCTTCATAGCTGTTAATGTACATACTTAGACGGCGACCAGGTAATAAATCTTTATCTACTATGTAAAAACAAAACTCTAAAAAAAACTCAAAAACTCGCTTGTAAAACAAAATTCTAAGCGATTCGGTTTCTGTGCTCCACTTGAAATTCGTCAAACAAAGTTCCCACATTGTTCCAGAATCCCGATGATCCCAATAGATTAGCTTATCGAGTTCGTTGTCAAAGACGTCTAGTGTTTAATTGTTCCAGTTAGTTCCCCCAATATGGCCCAGACAATGCAATCGCATCATTTTGATGCTGTTGTCAAAGTCGATATTGATATACCGCTCATAATGCTTCCTATGCTTGAGAAGTCGGCACTAATACCCCAAAGTTAACAGACCAAAAGTACGTTCAAAGGCTTGGACTATAGGCCGATGCCATGTACATATAAAGGCTTGTTTGCTAAAATGGCTCAATAATATTTTGATATATCTTTATTGAATATATGTTTCCGAAAATTAGCTTTCATTGTCAGATGTAGTTTTGCTAAGTTCAATGATCCAATCAGATCAGGTAGAATAGGCTTTAGCCTGTTTCGATTTCTCTTTTATCTTCTCAATCGTAGCAAAACGGTTTCCTTTCATCTGTGTCTTCAGTTTTGGGAAGAGGAAAAAGTCAGTGGGGGCCAAGTCTGGTAGATACGGTGGTTGAGGCATGATTGCGGTTTTGTTTTAGCCAAAAACTCACGCACAAGCATCGATGTGTGAGCTGGTGCGTTATCATGGTGCAAAATCCATGATTGGTTTTCCCACAATTCAGTGAGTTTCTGACGAATTGCTTCGCGCAAACGGCGCATAACTTCAAGGTAGTATTCCTTATTGACCGTATGACCTTGTGGCAAGAATTCATGATGCACCACGCTATTGTAATCGAAGAAAACACTGAGCAAAACCTTCACATTTGACCGAACTTGACGTGCTTTTTCGGTCTTGACTCTTCTGGACGCTTCCATTGGGATAATTGGGCTTCGGTTTCAATGTCATAGCCATACACCCATGATTCGTCACCAGTTATGACCTTTTTGAGGAAATCTGGATCGTCGTTGACGACGTTCAGCAGCTCCTGAGCGATGTCAATGCGACGTTGTTTTTGCTCAAAATTTAGCAATTTTGGAACAATCTTATACCGGTTATACCACATTTCAAATGTCCTTGCACATTTAATTTCATTTTTTCTACACAAAACTTAACACAGCTTCTTTGATCCATTTTTTCGAATAGTAAAAAAATCGAAGAGCACACCAAAACACGACTAACCTTCTTATATGTCAAAAACAAACTGACAATCCAAAATGGCTAATATTGTCAACATATACATATAACAGACATGTGTACCAACATAACAGAAAAAAATGCGAAAATCGAATATACGTAACTCACGAAATTTGAAAATAACGGTTATTTTTTGTGTGGATAGAACCTGATAGGCGATCTCTTTTTCGGATTACAAATGGCGTTTAGTGTTCCCTATAAGTTCATCGCTATAGTAGCGTGGTCCCTAGTTGACATTCAGGGATATCTTAGGCTCGCTTTAGCATTTCTTGTCTCAGTAGAGGCGTTTCATCAATTTCACTCCTATCGTTATCTTTACAGGAGATAACATAACTTTCATTTACGTAACTTTCTATAAAATATTTGTATCTGCACCTTCTAATATCTTTGCTCTCCTTATTCCTCCTTATTTAACAACCGTTTCTTTCGAACAAAAAAATGGTCTGCCCCCTTTCTTCTTCTCCTTAACGTTCCTTTGCAATACGCGCTAAGCGCACATAAGCAGCATTTTTATTTAACGACGATCTAAACTGCTAGACAAGGTGGATAGAGCTGTTATTAACCCCCATCCAAATTCTTGCTTTCCTGCATGACTTCTGGAGAAGTTATCAAAGTTTTTGCATAGAGCTCATCCTTTCGAGATGACGCCTTTGTCAGCACTTTTATAAAGTGCTTTTGTGTGCTCGTTAACATTTCGTGGGTTCCACTTCATTCTTATGCTTTCTATTTCCATAATACGTTTTGTTTAACGAGCCGGTTATTAGATCAACATTTTTGATTTTAGTGCTGAGTTTACCAACACTAGTCTGATATATAAGTTGAGTTCCAGTAACAGATGTTAATGCAACTCAATAGATGTGTTAGCATGCTCTTTAGGTTACCTAAATTAGTCGCCTTCTAACATTTTTTACCGTCAGATAAATGTCCGATGGCATTATCATATAATACTTGTCCGAAGGCAGGGTTCAGCATAGGGTTCTGCATATTTCTAAGTGAATAACAGCTGGAGAGTCCAAATTGTAACTTGCTATAGTAAGACTAATAATATTGAACCTTTTAAATACTATAAAATCAATTGGTTTTAATTTATTTTTCCAAAATCACATTTTCATCACTTCATTATCAGTATATAGGAAAAAACGTTTCGTCGGTTCTGCCACAGATCGCGTGAGATGATAAAATTCCGTTACAACTCTTTCTATTGTTATTGGACTATGAGCAAACAGCGGTTGATTTGTTATGCTAAAAGCTCAACTCTTAAGCTGTTTCGGGTACATACGAGGTGTGTTCAAAAAATTAGGTGAATTTTCAAATTATGCGGGCTACGTACATTTGACTTTCGATTATTATTTTTTTTATTGGTGCACTCGTCTCGAAGATATGTTGACGGTTTTATCCATATAGCATGTTTAGTTTGTTTGTGAGAGGCATAAATAAAGCAAGCGTTGTGCGTGTATAAAAAATGAAATTAAGTGCTCAAAATTATTTGAAATGTTGACAGTGGCATATCGTGAGAGTATTCTGAGTCAAACAAAATTTTAATATGCTGCACAAGCTTTTAACAGAAGGTCGAAAAGATGTGAATGACGACGCTCGCTCCGGACGCTCCGGCGCATCAACAACCGATGAAAATGTTGAGAAAGTGAAGCAAATTGTTATGGAGAATCGTCGAATCACAATTAAAGAAGTTGCTAAGGATGTCGGCTATCGGTTGGCTCATGCCATACAATCTTTACCGAAATTTTGGGCATGAAGCGTTTGGCAACGAAGTTCGTTCCAAAATTGCTGAAATTTTATTAAAAACAACGTTGCATGAACATCGCTCAGGAATTGTTGAATGACGTCAACGATGATTCAAATTTGCTTAAAATGATCATAACTGGTGACGAATCATGGGTATATGGTTATGACATCGAAACCAAAGCCCAATCGTCCCAATAGAAGAGTCCAGGAGAGTCAAGACCAAAAAAAGCACGCCAAGTTCGATCAATTGTCAAGGTTTTCCTCACTGTTTTTACTTCGATTACCATGGTGTAGTGCATCAGGAGTTCTTACCACAAGGCCGTATGGTAAATAGCGAGTATTTATTACCTTAAAGGTATGCGCCGTTTGCGTGGAGCAATACGAAAAAAAACGCATGAAATTGTGGAAAAAAATGCATGGCTTTTGCATCTTGATAATACACCTGCTCACTAATCTTTGCTTGTGAGAGATTATTTGGCCAAAAACAACACCGTTATCATGCCTCAGCCACCGCATTCATCAGGTTTGGTCTTCTGCGACTTTTTGAAGAGACCCATGAAAGGACGGCGTTTTGAGACCGCTCAAGGACATACCAAAAAGTGCATATCAAAACTGCTTCGAGGATTGGAGAAAACGCTGGTACAAGTGTATTAAATCTGAGGGGGAGTACTTTGAAGGAGATAAAATTGAAATTGATGAATAAATACATATTTTTTGAGAAAAAATAAAATTCATTTTATTTTTTGAACACACCTCGTATATATATATATATATATATATATTAAGAGGCCTAAAATTAATTCCAAACAATGTTTTCTAGTTTTTTATTACAATATTGCATGTTAGGCACATATTATTGTAGCAAGAAAACATCAAAAACATCAAAAGGCTTTCAATTGCAAATAGACAACAGAATGTGACTTCCTCATCAAAGAAACATTTTAATTGCTGAAATCCATAAATTTCACTATTTTGCATTTCCAATCATTTTAGTGGGATGTCATGATGCGCCAAAATTCATTCAGTTTTTGCAAAAGAAAAAAAAAAACACTCGTTGAGCTTTCTGACTATTTTTGAAATCAAACATTCATGTAGTAAATTAAATTCATTGTAAATTATCGGTCATCAATTCTTGCCATATGGTAGGTATGTGATTCACTGAAGAGGAAATCTATTGGAGAAGGAAATCGTTATTATAATATTGCAATAAATGTGAAAATATATTAAATCATTGATTTGGTCGAATGGTTAAAATTATCCACCCACTACAATGGCATGAAATAATTGGCCATAAATTGTCATGAAATATGGATGGAAGGGAAATGATACTGACAATATATCAGTTGTCAATAGGGAACGTCATTTGGCTGTTTCACTTGAGAAATTCTGGCAATATATAACTATATGTATATACGTCTGTGTATAGTAAGTATCACTGATTTCTTTTGTGATGTAGGACAAGTGTATGACATGTGGATATGTAGTTGCTAATAAATGCACGACTTTATTGCAGATGATCGCCATGGAAATGTTATTTGGAACTTGCATCTCATGTCAATTTACAATTCCATGTGATGGCAGTCATGATTATGTCCAAGTTTTCCCCATGATTTATGACGCGGTAATCAGTTAATGTGGGCAATGAAGTTTTTAATACGCTTCGCTATCTGCCTTTAGTTATGTACTGGAAATGAAGATTTAAAGAGGGAAAAAACTTTATAAATTTGACAACCAACAAAACGTTATGAGGAAAATGATTTTGGGGCAGGTACTTGTAATGTCCAGAGTCTTCATAAGCAAGAAACCTCTATCTGATTGCCTGCGACTGATATTATCGCCGTCGGGAGGTGAGATGGACAGAAAGCCATGTAGTCGGACATGGATTAGTAGTTGGCAAGAGCTGTCACTCCTTATGTTATAATCTCTAATACAATGCTGATTTCAGCAGGCACCGCAATGAAACATAATTGTAATGAGACGAATGAAATATTTTATGAGTAACTTCAGAGAAACTGACAAGACAATGAAATTGTACTGGGAGCTTTTAGTGCCAAAATAGACGGAAAGATCATTTTAATTTAATAATTGGCAAATTTAATCTATACAGCAAAAACTTAAATTATGAATTTAGATTTCGGCATCACGATGAAGTAAAACCAGCTATCAACACAGAGATATCCATAAGGTAACTTGGCTGTGATCAAAATACTACATTGATTAGTAGTAAAGGGTGTCCCAACAAGAACGCAAGATTTAAATTTTAAATAGATCACAGATATTTAAAAAAAATCGTCAAACTTTATTATATTGTAAACAGGACAGAATGAGGTTATGTATGGAACAATACATCGGGCAGATGGCCGCCGCGGCTTTGCTGGCACATACACGATCTTTTAATGAAATTTTCAATGATTGTTTTGCATAAATGCAGCGGTATTTCATTAATGCAGAGTCGCCGGCATATTCGCGTAAACCATCGACTTCAAAAAACCCTTCAAAAAAGTCTGATGGTGTTAAATCACACGGCAAATTCTGGTCTCCCGAATAACCCGAAATAACACGACCGGGAAATGACTGATGCAGCAATTGAATTGTTTCTCTGGCTGTATGACATGTGGCGCCGAACGTACCAAACACCATTGACTGTTTGCGCTTGACATTCCTCATTTTCATAAAAAAAGGTCCAATGATTTCAACAGCCCAAAATCCACACCACACAGTGACACGTTGAGGATGCATTTGATTCTCGTGAATCACTCGAGGATTTTCCTCACCCCAAATGCGACAATTCTGCCTATTGATGAAGCCATGAAGATGAAAATGGCCTCGTCACTGAAGATGATTTTATCGGCAAAATCAGCATTTTCATGTTGTCTCTCCAATGCCTGATTAACGAACTCCCTTTGCTGTCCATGGTCAGCTGGCTTCAGTTCCTGAGTCAATTGAACTTTGTATGCATGAAGATGCAAATGTTTCGTCAAAATTCGCTGCATATTGGATTTGGAGACACCAATTTGCTGAGTTCGGTATCGAATTGAGGTGGCTGGAGTTTGAGCGACATCATCACGTACAGCTGCGACATTTTCGGTCGATCGACCTGGTCGAAGGCGCGTTTGTTACCTTTACATCACTAACAGACCCAGTTTTGACAAATTTATCCATTAATCTCTTTACAGTTAATACTTTGGAAGCATTATTGTGACACCGAATTGATCGCAATTTGCGAACTGTAGCCGCAAAACTTTCACCATTTTGGCAAAACAATTTCACAATCAGAATGCGTTGTTCATTCGTGTAGCGCTTCATTTTTACTAACCTTGTACCTTCTACTAGCAAACAATAACAATTGTTCAAATGTCAAACAATGACACTTCGAATGGCGCCAAATTTGAATCTTGCGTTCTTGTTGGGACACCCTTTAGATAAGAGGCATGTTCCTGATGTATTGGATGTGTCTTGCGTTCTTGTTGGGACACCCTTTAGGTAAGAGGCATGTTCCTGATATATTGGATGTGTTTTAGATCAGCAATTTTATTGTTAACTAAGATAATCAGCTAATTTCAGCTAAAGTACGGACAAGATTAAACAGAGCGAATAGCGGACATTATCAACGCAGCCGCATATCCAGTTCTTTGTCATAATAAATCAGCGTATTTGATCAGCAGAAAAATTGTATCGTATACATATATTGCAGGAATACGATATCTAAGATGACAATTTTTAAATTTATTTTAGGCGGCATTTTTTAAGATGTGAAACAGTAACACCTGTGAATAGAATAATTTTCCATAAGCTAGTCTACAAATATATCAGGGAACCTCTTTTCCCCCTCTTTACCCCCGCTAATTGTTGTGTCTCTAACGGCTTGCCGATAGACAAGAGTAAAAACCGAGCTGCCCTGCGAATAATCTACTAAACAAACAAAGGAAGTTTACTCGCCTGGCAAATGTAATCTATTTAAACAGCGATTTGTCAACCTTGGCTAAGCTGACAAAATTTATAGTTCTTGCCATACGATATGTTCAGTCATTTTTCCAACTGCGTAGTTAATACAATAAATTATCCAAAATTTCTGTCATTTTGGGTTGTTTATATTTATTAAATAAACACGAAATTTAATATTTTACCACACTTAGTAAAACAACAGATGAAGTATGAGTTTTTAAGAAACACTTAGCAACGAAAAAAATTTCGAAAAACTTAATATTCTTTAAGCGGCGGAGTAATCAAGACAAGATATTTAAGGCAGTAAATATTTATGATTAACAAATACAAAAAAAAAAAAAAAAAAAAAAACAGAAAAAATGAAAAAGACGAAATATGATCAGAAACACGTCAACACGTTTTTGGAATTGAACATGAACTTCAACTTTATGGTAAAATAAATAAACCGTAATTTATGTTTCTATTGCGGCTGATGGATGACATTGTTTAAAGTTTAAACTTATAGAGGTTTTTTTCGGTTTTATCGTTATTGTTGTTATTTATAAACTATTACAAAATAAACTTCTTTCAAGTGGTTAGTTATTGTTGATCGTCTATTATTACATGATCAATGATCCGTTGCATGCGCACAGTGTTTGGGGAAAGATATAGGTGCAAATTTACATAATTGAAAGGTGATAAATTTTTATTAATAGTAATGATACTATCATTGCGATGAAAGAGACTTTGGCTAAAACGCGTTTATTACGCTTTTCCACAGAAAGATTGTGAAAAAAAGTTACATTCTTGTAATTCATTGCTTTTGTAACAACTGGAAATACTCATCTCGGTGTCAATAAAGTATTCTAACGAATTGATACAATTAATTTTTATCTCGCAACGTATCCATAAATGAATGTGTCAATAAGGGAATACACGTTAATTCATTGCACTCTGGTAAAAATTTCGAAATGTAAAAATATGCGGACATTAACAACAAAATATTATTAATTTGCTAGAGAAAAGTGTTAACGCTAATTTGCGTAATGTAAAAATACCATTATTACTATTATAGAAGTGTAATTGCAGTTTATTGTTTTGGGCGTAATAAATATTTATCATTTATTCAACCATCGTCATAGGATGGGGAAATACCAAAGGAAGTCGTTCTATTTGTAACAACTGGAAATACCAAATCAAATTGTTAAACTTTCACAGTAATTTTCTACAGCATTGTTTGTCATTTCATTATGGAAATGCCATGTATTTTGGCAAAAACCATGAATATATCAATAAAATAAAAATGTTCATATTCATAATTTTAATTTTTAATTTTAATTTTTCATAGCATTCTTTGAGCCTTCAATATAATTGTATAAATATGGCCTAACATATTTATTATTCATTAAAATTTAATGTACCGCATTTAAAGTAGGCCCCCTCCGAAATAATATAGGGCTATCAATTTAGTGGACTGGAAGACTGACTAAAATGTATGGTCAGGTCTATGCTGTTAGTGAAAGTATGGCGGATAATCCGAATTTCAATACAGAGTTTCGTGGTCTGCAATTGAAGATTGTGAACTGGACCATATGTAGTTTCAACAAGACGGTGCCACGAAACACACAACGCGTCTGATTTTGGTTTTATTGCATGAGAAGTTTCCAGAAAGCGCAATTTCTCATCTTGGCGACGTCAACTGGCCACCAAGATTAAGCGATTTGTCTCCGCTAGACTTTCTTTTTTGTAGGATTCCGTCAAGGACCGTGTTTATACGGATAATCCTCAAACTTTCGAGAATTTGAAAACCAATATTTTTCAAATCATCGTCTAGATACCGCCCGATATGTGTGAAAAAGTGGTCGAACACTACCTCAAAAGAATCCACTGCTGCAACCAATCCAGAGGCGGCCATTTAAATGATATTGTAATTAGTATATCTGTGGTCACAACCCGTAACAGCCTAACTCGAGTTAGGACACAATTGAGTTATTAGCACCATCGTATTCAGCGTATCTAAATTTATTTGCTCTAAATTTTTCATGTTTGTATCTCTTCTAGAAAGGCAATTAATCCTAAAAAACCTAATAGCTTAAGTTATTTTTCTAAATGACTGTTTTGGCATAACTGCCTAAGTCAATTTAGGATTACAACAAATATAAACATTATTTTTTCATCATTGCCTAAATCAACTTAAGTCGTTAATCAAAAAAAAAAAAAAAAAAATAAATAAATAAAGAAACAATTTTATTTTCCTAACTTGAGTTAAGCTCTTATTCCGAATTACAATTTCGTTTTTTGATAAACATAAATTGAGTTAAGGTCTTTTTCCAAACTTAAAGTTTTTTATTTAATCTAAAATAATAGCCTAACTCAACTTGAACTTTTTGACTTTCTTTCGTTCATAAATTCATAAGAGCCTAAGTGTCTTTTTCGATAATATCTTTTGACTGCGAGAATAAACAACTATTTTTTGTTAACAACTAAGTAAAAAAATTCGTTTCCTTGGAATCTGTAGCAAAGTTTTCCAAAAAACACCTTCTCCTGATTTTCAGTGAAGATTAAAAACTTTAAACTCCTGTACTGAAAATATTGAAAAACAGACTTAGGCTGTTATGGGTTGTGACCACAGATATAATGGCAAGATCCAAGCATCATAATGAAATAAAAGTTTTATCGAAATCATGGCTTTACGCGTGCTTTATTTAACTTTACTCTTGAAACCGAAAAATAGATAACGCGCTACTTATGCCAATGTACTCGTACATTCAATAATCAAAACATTTCTCAAAGGAATTTCGGGAAAAGACATCTGTTCTCGCTGTGTACTATCTTGTACGTCTTCTATTGATTGGAAGCGGATGCCACAAAGTAGTATTTTGAGTTTTGGAAAGAGAAAAAGACCAGCCAAAGCCACATTAGATGAATACAGTGGGTTTTTGATGATATTTAAAATTTTGACAAAAAATTCCTTCATAATGATTACTTTATAAGAAGGTTTGTTATCGTGATGAAAAATCCGCGAATTTTCTTTCAATAACTCTGACCTTTTTCGACGTACTCTCAACCATATTTGTACCACCCATATGCACACATTTATAAAGAAGATTTATCGTAAGCATTTTGTTATGGTTTCAGCGATTTGGCTCATGAAATTTCACTTGCAATATAAAATTTGAGATTGCAAAAAGTGGTAAAACCACCAGAGATGAACTGATGAAATCGAGCGCAATAAACAATGTAAATGATAGAACTCACTCACTTTATCCGCGTCAGGATAAAGGATAATTCTGCCAACTTGGTGACAAAATAGACTTTGACAATTCTTTAAAGCTGGCTTTTTAAGTGATAAATTCTCGGTATTTTTTTTTTTGACAGAATGTAGTATAGCTGAGGCTCTTGATTTCGATGATATTTACTTCCAACAAGATGTCCCCACTTACCACAAATTACAGTGGAAACAATTTGCTTAATAGCTAATTTCAGGCTTCATACTCTTAATTTGGCTCAGGTATGACGTCACTCTTCTAGAACTTTCTTTTGGGGCTAGATAAAGTCTAAAGCATACATTGGTAATCCGACTGCTACTGAGGAGTACGAAGCTAATATCACTTGTTTGAAATGAAATGCTCGAATGCGTTATCGAAAATTGAAATCTCAGAATAACGCACGTTAGATGCAGTTGCTGTGTGATAAATAATAATGAATTTGAATCCATCAATTTTTTTTATATTGAAACAATGTCTTTAAATGTATTAGGTGGAAATGTGCATCGATATCAATTTAAATACATCTGCTCATTCTCCCTCTAGTCTGTTGATAGCCAGAGAGATCGCATTGCTTGGGCTGAAAGGCTGAAAACATCCCATTAACCTGGTAGAAAAAATGTTGGCCCTACAAGGACTGAACTCATCTCTAGAGAATATGAAACTATTTAGAAAAATTTTAAACAGTTTAAAATTCTTATTTGTTTAATAGAAATATACGAGTACAGTGAAAATGTTTGTACTCGTATATTGGGAAGATATGTACATCTCAATTCATATCTTTTAAGAGATGGCTATAGTTGTAAGGATTAAACCCACTTGTGCTAACGGCGATCTATGGTGCAGAGGACTTTGTACTGAACAATTGGGCGTATAGAAGTGGGCGTATAGATGATTCTTTGTATAGATAATTTATTCAATTTTTTATGACACCGTTTTTATGAGAAAAAGTGTTATTTTTTAGAATTTTCCTGTATAGGAAAGGAAAAAAAGTGTTATTTTTTAGTATTTTCCTGTATAGGAAAGGAAAATACAAAAAAATAACACTTTTTGTCATAAAAACGGCTAAGTGGATAAATTTTTTATACGAAAAAAGTGTTTCTGACACGCCCACATAATCGCTTCACCAGGAAAAACTTGCTCATACAAGGATGGAAACTATCTTTGAAAAAGTAAGCATTTTCAGTATATTTTCAATATTTATACCACTTAGTAGTCAATTAAAATCAATGCATGGTAGTTGAATTCTCGACTCATATAGTTTTTAAGGAGATCACACAAATTGTGGGCGTGTCTATTAGCAGAACTACAAGAAATACAATGCTGTTATATTTTATGCGAGAATAAGGCGATTTTACGAGCCCAGTTATCAGAGGACGAATCGGTGCATCTGCAATAGGGGACAAACTGGACCAATAGGAAAAACTTGCTCGTAAAAAGTACCTTTTTCAACTTTTGGATGAAAAAATGTTTCAAATATTTTTTTAATGTATAATAAGGAGCCATTGTAGTTCCTTTACGTTTGTAAGTAACCACCTAAGGTTTGTGCAAGGTTATTGAATGATACTGAGAGATACAAATTGTCTTGCATTGCATGGATGAGATATGAGAGAGCTTCCTTTAATTACCGCTTCACAACCCTCAGAAAAATAAAGTTTTGCAAAGGAATATGGTAATTTCGATATAGCCGGTCATAACTGATTATAATATAACATTTGTTCAACTTTGCAACTAATCCTTTGTTTTTGTTTATTTGGTCACAAAATGTAATTTATGGACTCTCATGCCTACGTCAATTATCACTACTGCGATAGCATAGCCAATTTGGAATAATTATTCATATTAAAAGGTCAGTTATTTAGAATTCGTAATTTCTGCCAAATCTATAACCGGCTCTCCATCACCGGTTCACTGGGCCACCATACAACTAACCCATATTATTCACGTTTCATCACACTTGACCTGATTATAATAACAATAACAGCAAACATCAATGCCATCGTCACTATTATATAATAGCACCATTTCTGTGAGCTTTGTTATGTTGATTTCACTCTACTGTGCATTTCAAGCGATCGATTGTTTATTCAGCGTGAACAAGACCGCCTCGAGACACATACTCGCAACAAGTAGTATCAAAGCCAGACACGCGGACGGACACACGCACAGACTCTCTGTGAAAATAATGTTGAGATTCACTTTCATTTTCATTTCGAGATCTTTGTGCGGGTAAAAACAAAACCGGTTTATATCCATCGTCATCGTTGTGGCTGCTGTATCTCAAAATGTTTTGTTCAGCTACGCGACCATCAGCAACAACAAAAGCCGGAGTAAACCGCAGATTGGCCATCCATCCGGCCGCCAGCCAGCTGCCTTTGTTATGTCCGTAATATTCCATGACATCTAACGCTGATCGCTCCATTTTAAAAGCATATTCAGCTTTAGACCCCCAACGTCAACATCCACTGAGATTTTGCACGTTTCTTCGTTTGTTTCTCTCTTCATCATCTTTTGTCTGTCTCAGTCACAGCCTTTCCCTTACAGAAAAACGAAAGTGGTTGGATTACTTTATAGATGCTCAGTTATGGATGGTTTTGATATTTTAAAGTTTTGCGGTGGGCAGACGAGACGGGGCTATTGAATCATATTATGCCAAAAAAAAGCGGAAAACGTAACGAAATTGTAGCAGTTACTTATGAGCAACACATTTCACTCTAGTTGTCATATTTGTGCATGACTTCGTGATTAAATCGTGATTAACTTCCTCTTTGATAGCTTTAGAAAGGTAATAATAGTTTTTGGAAATTTTAGGCGGCATTAAAGAAAAAAACGTTTTCCACAATTTGTTCAAGAAATTCTTCAAATACAGTTAAAAAATACACTCAACCTTGTTCTTAAAAATAGTTCAATTTGTGTTAAATGATGAAAAACTTTTCTAATTCAAAAAAAAAAAAAAAAAAAAAAAAAAAAATGCGATAGTTATATATACGCAATTTTTGGCCGTTAAGAAATGGACTTCTTAATAAATCCAATCGCGACGGATGGTAGTATCTGGTACTTCATTGACACATGTCATAGTTATAGACGCTTAGTAGTCTTAGGGGAAGATGCCACAAGGCTGACCTAAAATAACATAAGGCTTGATCGGCTTAAAGAAACACAATAATAGGCTGCAGTGAAATACCTCGACAACAGAGATCAAGGCTCATGTATTTTTTGAATTGTTTGCAAAAGAAAATCAATGAAAACTAAAAAAACAAAAATAATCTCAATTTCGTGGGAATTTTTCCGTCCTGAAATTATGTCCCAACTTTCAAGACGTAATACTCGTATGTTGCGTTTGCGTTGTAATTAGGGAAAGGCCAAGTTGACTTGTGGATAGATTTATATTGAAAATTGTCTTTTCTCCGCGGTGAAACTTACCGGCCTGTATCCTTTGTCGGAAATTCTGTTGCGTAAATTAAATTTTCCGAAATTTGATCAAATATCTCTTACATTCTTACTTCTGTATTATTTTGTATTCCTTAAATTATTTTAATGTCACAGTCAGGTTTTTTCCGGGCACTCACAAAACACTTGTTGCGCAGGGAGAAAAATGAGTTGTTGATGCAATTCTACGAGGACGGTCCCAAAACTAGCCGATGCGACATGTAGATGGTGGCATTAGTTTGAAAAAAATATTTTGGCAAAAAATGCCCATCTTATAAAACATATGTGTTCACCGTTATGTAATTCAAAATTTTCATTTTAAAGGTCTCAGTCCAACCATTATTAAAGCCGAGCTAGATTCCATTGTGGGAAAGTCTGAAAAGCGGCAACCTTATAAAACATATGTTGTAAGTTTGAAGGCGGCACGTCGTTTAGTATTTCTATTTGAGCCATCAAAAGCAAACGATCTCACTGAATTTGTAAACATGGATAAAATTGATCTCCGTAATGTCACAGTCCAACCAATCTTAAAGTCAATGTAGATTCTACTCCTGGGGAGTCTGTTCCTTCGTTTACGACTGTAAAATGTTGGGTAGCAGATTTTAAGCGAGGCCGCCAAGACGAAGGCAGAGCTGCCAAGACGTAAGCCATAGTGGTCGTTCAGTTAGGCTGTCCACGCCAGACACGGTTAAGAAAATCCACAAAATGGTATTGGATGATCGTCGGATGAAGGTGTGTGAGCTAGCCGAAATGGGAATGTAATGAAAAATGTGCTCAAAAGGGCTTGCATTTGTGAGGCTAACAGAGGCGGAGATTTATATGATATTGTATTCCATACATAACTGCCGACATTAAATAAAACATTTATCAATATAAGATCCATTCTCTTTCATTATAAACAAAGAAAGTAGTATACCTTCCCGACTGACACCCTGTTCATAGTCAATTTTTTAATATTGTTTTTCAAAGTTTTGTAAAAGAAATGTATTCAATTCACAGGTATTGCGATAAATTATCGTGAATTGCGAATAAGAAACCGCTGATGCAATAAATTTTGAAATATTTTACAAAAAAGTTGCCACTTTGCCTTCTTTTGGATTTTATCACTTTTATCACTGGTTTTCATGCATTCCGATTTGTTTAGATTCAAACTAAAGAAATCACATATTAAAATACGGTCTAATAAAGTTATTTTGCGTCAGGTTCAGCCCATTCCACAACCAAATCGTATTTTGCAAATAGTTAAATTCTAACGGAATTTCTGGCTGGTAGAATCGACTAGCCCATGGAACTAGCATGGCCTATATTCAGTAGCATTAGTGAGTATTAAAACCAAAGTATTTGCGCAAAATATAATTAAATTTAAATCAAAACTTTGGCTTTGGTAACTAATTATTCTAGGCTAGAACTGGCCATTTGTATGGAGGCTGTGTCAGAACTTGATCGGATATTGTCCATTTTATGCGGTATTCTCCCCTGGTTCGACTAGATTATAAGTACTCAATTTAAACAAATGCCAAAGGAAATAATAATATTTGAAAGTGATAGAACTAAGCTTTGGAAGCCATTTGCATTATATTGATTGCATCGAAAAATTAATCGTCCACTTTCAAAATTGGTTAAATGGTTAACCATGATGGTTAAATTGCAACCATGACTGTTTTTTCGACTGTTGTTTGTTTGGACAACAAATCAGTATCGTCCAATATCGCTCATTTTTTTATAATGCTAGAATACATAGACATATAAGCGTACATTATTAAAATTTTTCACTTAAAGCGGTCTAATCACAGGCTGTGCAAGAAAAGCCAAATATTTAAAATACTCCAAAAAAACTATAAATCCCTAAAAATGGAATTTATAGATAACTAGCATTTAGACTTTGCAATTATATTTAAAATATGCATTTTCATAATTTAAATCACGTTGTGTATTAACAAATATTTGGGCTCAACATCAAATTTTTGTTCAAAAGTGTCAAATGTTTGAAAACAGCTGTGGCCATTTTACTCCACGTTACTACCTTACCTACTAAGATAATACAAAACTATATAACTGCTACCTATTCCCGAATAGCTCCCCAGTAACGTCAAAAATATAATGATACATTTTCTCCCAAAAAGATGAAGAAATAATTTTTTGCATTATATTTCGACTTCTGCCGTTTTTATACAAAAGAGATTATTTAATGTTTTTGTATATTATAGAGTGTCCCAACAAGAACGCAAGATTTAAATGACTGATGCAGCAATTGAATTGTTTCTCTGGCTGTATGACATGTGGCGCCATCTTGTTGAAATCAATGCCCCCGACATTTATTCCTTCAATTCTAGGCACGAAAAAACTGGTTATCATTTCACGATACCGAACACCATTGACTGTTTGCGTTTGACATGCTTCATTTTCATAAAAAAAGGTCCAATGATTCCTCCAGCCCAAAATCCACACAACACAGTGACACGTTGAGAATGCATTTGCTTCTCGTGAATCACTCGTGGATTTTCCTCACCCCAAATGCGACAATTCTGCCTATTGACGAAGCCATCAAGCCATCAAAATTGATCGCAATTTGCAAACTGTTTACGCAAAACTTTCACCATTTTGGTAAAACAATTTTACAATGAGAATGCGTTATTCATTTTTGTAGCGCTCCATTTTTACTAACCTCGTACCTTCTAGTAAACAATAACAATTGTTCAAATGTCAAACAATAACACTTCGAATGACGCCAAAATTTAAATCTTGCGTTCTTGTTGGAACACCCTTTAGAATCTTCTGAATCAGAGAAAAAGTTTGTTACAACTAAGAAATACTGCCAGGAGTACTTAGGCTGATGAAATTTCATCAAAATTGCACAAGCCGTTTTGGTGTGGCGTAGACGCTTCTCTTTTTTTTTCAAATTATATGCAATCAATACTGCTGAAAATGAGTTGACAGTTAGCATGCCTCCTAAATATGATTATGTTAAGTGAATGCCTGTCCTATGATTAGTACTTTTATCAACCATCATACAGGGTGGGCCATAAGGGTGTTGGCGGTTTAAATATTCAATTAAAAAAAAACTACGAAACATAAAAAAAATATATTTGTATTTTTAAAAAGTAGAAGTATGGGAATTTTTAAGACTTAAAAATAATGTTGTCCAAATGACTTCCCTCGGCTGCTTGACACTCTTGGAACCGAAGTCGCAAATTTTGGAAAACTAGTTGAAAAGTTGTTCTCGGTATTTTGTTACTTTCCTGAATAATGTTCCTCTTCAACGGCTCTAAATTGGTCGGATTATTCTCGTAGATTACCGATTTGAGGTAGCCCCGTAGAAAATAATCGCATTGAGAGAGATCGGGGCTACGTGGGGATCATTCAATATCCCCCCTTTTCGAAATGAGTTTTCCAGGAAAACTTGACAAAGTTAAGTCGGTTATTGGCATCATCGGGTTTTAATTCTTGGACTATCTGAATCTTATAAGCCTTCAAATGCAACTCACGGTTCAAAATTCGTCGTAAAGTTGTTCTTTTGACATCCAAAGACTGACTTCTCTTACGTGTTGACTGTTGCGGATTTCGCTGAACTGAAACACGAACACGCTCCACAATGTCGGCTGATCTTGCAGAAACTGGGTGACCACGAACCGTAATTGGTACTGTTGAGCCGGTTGTTTCGAACATTCTGATCCATTTTCGTATCACATTGGCGCTTGGAACTTTACTTAAATCGTGTAAACCGTGTTCATGCCGATACAAACGTCGTGCAGTAATCACTGATTTATTGTTTTCGTAATACGCTTGGACACAAAATGCACGCTGCACTCCCGTGTACGGCTCCATGGCGACTAAATTTCCAGGAAGCGGCGCAGCGAACAACATATCCCCCCGCCACCCCACGCCACGCGTTACCGAGAAATTGAAGATTTAAATCGCCAACACTCATACGGCCCACCCTGTATATTCGATTTTGTCTAGTGTGTTATCGGAGAGATAACACATCCTACTTCCTACTTGATTGGACCTTATCAGTGTTGCGTTAAGTCTAATAAATCGATAACATGCCAGATATTCATAAATTCTGCAGACTATAAAGGTATCAACGACTGGCGGATGTAATAAGAATTATTTGCAACCATGGCCATGGTCAGGTATATCAGCGAAGCTGATAACACTTTTTTCATGATATTTCTTTAATAAATGTACGAACGTAATAATTAGGAAAGCTGGTCTACATACCATATTTATCAAAAGTCACGTTGTTGGTCAAAAACTGTAGTTTACCCAAGCATTGAAAATTTCTCAGCAAAAATCTGTATGATTCCAAACTAGAACCAAGCCGAGTTATTTACTTCGACGAGTTTCTTTGGAAGGCTACATGAAAACTTGCAATTATAACTTACCTTGATTTCTCAGTAATTATGAGAAGAATATTGCTTAAAAACTAAACGAGTAAAAAGAAGTTCATTCATTCATTTTAGCATATTTAGAACCATCCTGTTGCATCGTCCTGTTCAGCATCTTATTGTCATTTTGAAAGCAATTCCATCATGTCCCTCATCCCTATTGTCACAAAAACTGGGTCCATCGATTTTCAACCGCTTCTCTTTGGGTGAATTTTTTACAACCAAAATTATTCGCCATAGAATGGTAATCACTAGGTTCGGAATATAAGGTGAAGCTATAAGAACTTTCACTTCATTTCATTTCTTTTTATTTAGGTCTATGGACATATAAATCCTTACAGACTAAGAACTGACGTAACATATGTAAATTATTTATTTTAAATATCTAAAAAGGAACAGTTTAAAGTTATTTCTAGATATACAAAACTCTAAGTGTTGAATTGGGTATTCATTTCTTGCAATCCCATTTATGTTATTTAATTCAATAAATCCGCGATTCAAAGCACTATGCTGGGCATAATTTGTGGAATGGCGAGTTACATCAAATACATAATGATATCTGAGTGATCTTGGCGGAACATATAAGCGGTATAAGCGAATATAATTCAGAACAATCAATTATACTAGCTATTATATCGAATACAAATAACAAGGTATAATAAATACGGCGATATTGCAATGGCTGTAAGCCCAGTAACCAGCATCTGGAAATATAAGGAGGCACAAAATCACCAAAGTTAATTAAGGAGAGAGAGTTAATTGAGCTTCTCACCCAAGCTGCCGGAGTTTGGAGTCACTATCGATGTGTTGCTTGGCTTGGAACACTGTCCTCTTCTATTGGTCAAAATTGGTCGCTGCCGGAATCCAGACTTATTCAAGTGGTTTTAAAATATTTTGTGTGGAAAGTTTAGCTCCTGGGAAATAGAGGTTACACTACGGTACGAATTAGCGATTTATATTTTCTGCAATTGATCTTCTAAAATATAGATTATTTTCTCTATGCCGGTGCTCATCTTTGGTATAAGCTCAGACAAGTAAAGCAACCTTAAAACTGTGCGAATAGGTTTTGAGTACAGAAATTTATTTTTCCAACAATACCAGTTTTACCCGGCCGCACTTATACAGTACTACGCGAGATATAGATTACTAAAGCCATCAATTGTAATAATAAGAGTTATTTTTATAAGGTGCGCAACTAAGTTCCAACAGATGGCGCCAGCTGTAAGTGCTACTTGATTCTGCCATAACATAAACGCCATGAGCCAAGCTTAGGCATTGGCGACATTGCTTGATGGGGATTCGTGCCAAACGCAGGTAGAGTTTGCTTAGGAGTCATCCGCCAAGCCATTTCCAAGGAACTTGGGTTCCTTATGAGTTGGAGCCAAGGGACGTTGAGCGTCGTTTTTCCGCCTATGAACAACTGCTTCAGCGACAAAAAAGGTAGAGGTTTCTTCATCGTATTGTAACGTGTGATAAAAAATTGATTTATTACAGCAATCCAAAGAAAATAAAGTCATGGGAGCTGCCCGGTCATGCTACTTCGTCGCCTTTGCAGAATTTTCTCGCTGCGAAGGTTATGCTCTGTATTTGGTCGGTGTTATTTATTACCAACCGAAACCATCAGTGGGGATCGGTATCGACTTCAATTAATGCGATTGAGCTGAGCTCTGCGCGAGAAACGAACACAATACGCGGAGAGGCACGCGGTGATTCTTCAACATGACAACGCTCGACCTCACGTAGCCAAGCCCTTTAAAACCTACCTGGAAGCGCACTCATATGACGACATCAGGGAATGGCTAGATTCGTTGATAGTCTTAGAAGATGAATGAATGAATTCGCCCTTTGCCAGAAAGATGAGGAAAAGTAGTAGTTAGCGAAAGGCAATACTTTCAATTAATCATTTGTAAACATGTTTTCAAAATGAAGTTCCACTTTTATAAAAAAACAGCGAGAACTTAGTTGCGCACTTAATACTTTACTTTGTATCCTTCGTGCCACGAATTCAATAATTACGTTGGTTGGGTCATGTTGTGGTATGAATGGTAATGGTTCAACGTAGAACAGAATGAATATCCAGTTTTTGTAAAGGAGAAGGAGTGTGAAAGAAAGAAAGATTTGGAAATTTTTTCTACATGCAGCTCAAAATCGATAATAAATTCCATTGTAACCGCTATATAAGTAGGTAGGTGTACTTCAAACTCTTTCCCGATTATTCACAGTCCTAGTACCTATTTGTCCACTGTGCAACGTGATTTCTGGAAGATTAATCTTCGAAAATGATGTTTTGTTTTCTGGCAAAAAAATTGTATGCCATTCGCCCCAAGAATGAGCTTTGATTTTCGTTTTTAGGAAATGTGTCTTCCTTTGACAGGGTTTTATGAAAATATCACCGTCTAAGAATGCGAAAAAGTATTTAATTATTGCCTTCTAATTAGTAAAAGGGGTGAGACTGTTGTAACGATAATCCGCAGATCTCCGACTTTGCAATGCTCTGGGTGGCGCACGAATCGTGCTTCAAACACAAACCTTAATAAATTGTTTCTGTGTGAGTAATCGTCAAATTTTTTCTTACCTGGCAGGATACTATTTAGATTTATTAAAATTAATGCTTGGGATACAGAAAAGAGGATTTGGATAATACAAAGCTTTGCAGTCATTCATTTCCATTCAAAGAGAATTTAGGCAGGAGTTTGGATAGTACAAAGTTTTGCAGTCCTTCATTTCCGTCCAAAGGAAATTTAGGCAGGAGTTTGGTTGCACTCCTCCGAGTAGATAGACTATTATGACGTGGGTAAACACGTTTGTCGAATTTGAAAGTATCGCACGAAGACCATACCATCGAGATCTCTATATTCGGGTTCAAGACTGTGGTTTAAGGCTGTAGCATCGTCAATTCAGGCAAATCCATGCGTTTCGACTCTAAACTTATGAGTACAAGTTGGAGTTACCAGACTGCCTTTACAACGGATAATTTATGAAGACTTAAACTTGTTTTCGTACAAAGCCCAAATTACAAGTTAAACCGTATGGATTTGCGTATTCACCTGGAATTTCTTATTGTAGCACAATTGGTGCGTCACTCTGTAGTTCATATATCTCATAAAAAACACCTTTCAAATGCGTACAGATATTCATTATATTCCGTTACAATTATTTTACTATATATATTTTTTTTGTAGTTTTACCATATATATTTTGAATACATAAACAGCAGACATGTAAATATTTTTCTTCCTCATATCCTCATCGATAATTTCTGATTTATCTGTAATTGAAATCTTTGAAATTTCAACAATCTGAAAATTGAATTTTTTTGTTTTTTTTTTTTTTTGTTAATTAACTAACTTTACGTGTTAGTAAAAAAAACCAATAACTTACCCTTCTACGTCATGTCATTTAGCGTTACAGTGTAATTAAATTGCACCAGTTTCAGCGATGCCAATCTTCGGTTTTACATAATTTGCCCATGCATTCCACCCATTCAGTCTCAGTTTCAGATAATTTTTTTGGCTGCCTTTAAAATTTTGTCTTGATTTTTCTTTCTTTTCCTTGGTGATAGCAATTAATAAATTACATGTTCAGGTATTAAGTAAAAGAGATAAATTCGATATAGTCACATTTTGACTTATGGAAAAATTGTCAGTTTCAGTGAAAGTAGAAAGTAACAACTACTGACTTCAATGCAAGACAATAAAGGCGGTGGCGTCCATGACGATAAAAATGAGAGGTTTCTTGTTTGGGTGTTAATCAGTAAAACTGATTTGCCAGACATACGAGTACAGGTGAAATGAAGCTAAAAGCAAAAACAATTCTCAAAGATACAAGATTGAAACCGCATCCAATGTATCTGTCATGCTGTCTGTCTGACCACTGATCATCATTTTGCTACGGATGATAGTGGATAATTCAGCTAGTTGCCAATGACACCGACAATTGTTAATAAGTTGCTAAATATTCTAATGACTGAGACAAATAGCTGTTATTATTAGAATGGCTAAGGCTGAGTGCCATATTATAACATATTTAGCAAGTAAAACGAGATCAGTAAATGAAATGGAAATTATATAAACATCATTTACACGTTTTTTTTGTCATAAAATTTACAGAAACCGTAAAGCTTCTACGTTTTATTAGGCAGCATTTGGATTTGAAACTAATTTAAAACTGAAACTAATTCAAAGTTCGTGATCTGAAGTTTTAGTTTGTTGTCAGAGTGATAATCTATTTTTTGTTTTTGTTTTTAAAATGTTAACATAAAATTCGGTATATGAATAGTTATGATAAAAATCACACCTTCGTTACGATTTTGAGTCGTGTTTGACAAATTCGTATGCAAAACTAATAAATTCGTGTTGAAGTTGTCGATAATTTCGCTCCATCTCTGACAATGGGTTAGAAATGAAATCTATTGCAAAACTTGAGTCAATTTGAATATTATGAGGTAATCCACAGAGAATAATTAACAATTCTCTAATTATCCATTAGGGTGGGACTAGATTTACTAGGGTGGAATGATACTTCATTATCTCTAAGCGACATAATATAAATATAAGTATATACATATTATTTTTATATATATATGTATAGTATTTATTTGTACATAGTATACCTATATATATGTATAGGTAATATGATTGCTAAAAATTGATTGTAATATGATTTTCTTCGCTGAGATGCAAAAAAAAAAAAAAATAAGAATAAAAATTAAACGTAATCATAAATTATGAAAAATCATTAATCATAATTCAAAAATAATAAAAATTGGACAGAATTGTTCGACATAATTGGCGATATCGCCTAAAATAAATGGTTGACATAAAATTATAAAAAATAATAGTTACATTACACTTAAAAATATATTTTAAAAATACCCAAAAATATGTGAAAAATGGTTCAAATAACTAATAATTTTTTTCATTTGAAATATCGTCCTAAAAACAAGAAAAAACAATTTTATTTACATGGAACTTAAGATCAGTAAATTTTTGATTTTAATTATTAATAATAAACAATTTTACGAAATAATAAATTTATTGTAATACAAACAATTTTGCTTCGATTTATGCCCTTGGCGAATTATAAACGACACTGATGTAAATCAAGCATCGCCAACAAAATGAAATCAAATCTTAAAATACTTTTCGTTTGTTTTAATTTCTGGAATCCAAAACAAAACATACACACACAATTCTGTTTTCCATAACCGAATCGAAAATATACTGAACTTTGAAACTATGAAAAGTTTTGTTCGTATTTCATTGGAAAATTTTCAAATTCCTGAGAGTCTGTTATGGTAATTTTAGAAAATAAATTATTTGAGCCACTTTTACCATTCATTAGTTGGCGCCAGCTTTTTTTCTTTACTGGGATTCGAAACTACATTAGGTTGCTATTGCGATTCAGATTACAAAACAAAACTGCATAAAACTTCGTTTTACGTTGTTGAATCAAAATATTTGTTTTATTACGTTTTGATAGACAAACAAAATCAATGTAGGCTTCTAATTTCTTCTTTACGAAGTGCTCAAGATATCACAAATCTTACGCTTTCTAATACTAGTTTATATTCTGCCAAACGTTTTGCCAAATTTTTCCAAAAAGAAAATTGCATATGACGGGCACGGCCGCTCCAGAAAAAATCTAATAATACGAAAAATAAAGCGAAATTTAGGGTCGGGAATCATGCGGCACCAGGAAACCAGTGGATTATTGAAAAAATTTTTTTCCTTTGTGCACATTCTTCAATGAATGCTACTAATGGCATTTTTTGGGTCATTTTGAGGTTGTTGGTACCAAGAAAAATTAATATTTGCAAACACTTAAATATCAGTACTCAAAAACGTAATATATATATTTTTAAATTATCTTAAAAAAAATGTAAACTTAAAAACAAATTGAACTTAAATTTTTTTTTAAATTTTAAAATTTCTGGAAAAACTACATCCTACTATTAGTGAGAGAAATATACATAAAAGTAAGTTCAGTAAAAATGTAATATTTTTAAGGGTTTCAAAAAAATTAACTCCAAAAAAAGATTTTGAAATAATTACTGTCCTAAAATTTGTGAAATAATTAATATTTAGAATGAGGAAAATAAATATAAATAAAGGAGTTTCCTTAAAAAATTGTATTTTTGAAGTTTTAAAATAAATCTATTAAATAACCTATTAACAAAAAAATAAAATGTAATTTTTAGATACGTAGGAAGTAGTAAAAAATTGTTATGCTATTCCCTGAAAAACTTTAAATAAAGAGAGAGGATAGAAAGAGAAGAGAATATTTATTGTAGACTTCTTAATATTTAAATTCTCGTGGAAAGACAGACAATTTTAACACCCACACATACATTTTTTGAAATTCAGCTCCGACACCTCTTCAAAAGAGACGCAAAAATGGTCATTGGTGATGCTAACATAAAGGGTGGTTTTTTAATCGTAGCTTTTTTTAAAAATCGAATAAAACACTTAAATTTGCATCATATATTAATTTTTCTTTACTAGAATCGATAAATTAGTCTTTGCCATTTAATTTTTAGAGATAATTTCATGTAAATGTTGTCCGCGGCTCCGTCTTAAAATGTCCATTCGGAAGGTCCAAGTTTTCGTCACTTTTTCGAGCATTTTGGCCTGCATTCCACGAATAACGCGTATTATGTTATTCTGTAAGGCTTCAATAGTGTTCGGCTTGTTCACATAGACTAACAACTTGACGTAACCCCACATGAAATAAACAAGATGCGTTAAATCGCAAGATCTTGGGGGCCAACTCACAGGGCCAAATTCATGCCTCAACATATCCATTATTTCACGAGCAGTGTGGCATTTTGCATCGTCCTGATGAAACCACATGCCAACCAAGTTCAACTCAGCCAATTGGGGCGAAAATCCCGTATCATGGCTCGATATCGTTCGCCGTTGACGGTAACGTTTCTTCCACGGTCGTCTTTGAAGAAAAATGAGCCGATGACGCCATCAGCTCATAAACCACACCAACACCAGACTGTCATTTTTTCGGGAGGCGTCTGTAATTCATGTATGGCGTGTGACTGTTCATCACTCCAGATGCGACAGCTTTGCTTGTGTACCTATCCGTTCAGCAAAAAATGAGCCTTATCGCTGAACACAATTTGTCGATAAAACAGCAGATTTTCATTGAGCTTTTGTAAGGCCCATTCACCAAAAATTAGACGTTGTGGTAGGTCATTCGGCTTAAATTTTTACGTGAATTGAATTTTATAGGCTTTCAAACGCAAATCGACATGTAAAATTTTTCTTGTGGTTGAGTAACATATCATATGCTCAATCGCTGAGAACGGCGACGAGTTGACATTTCACGATCGTCATTAACACTGGTCGCTACGGCTGTAATATTTTCTTCGGTACGCACTATACGCATGTGAGTCGATGGTTTTATGTCCACAAAGTAAATTTTGTGCGAAATTTGGAGACGAATTGTTGATTTAGTAAGTCGATTATGACGACATAAAATGGTCGTATCAAACGATGCACATTTATCACAGAACACGATTAGTAATCGTTGCTCGTTTGTTAGTCTTTCCATCATGAAATAGCACTTTTCACTTTGACAGATGACGTTTGGACGCCATTACCAACCAGTGCTGCCAATCTAAAAAACTTAAATCTTAAAAAATCACCCTGTACAACTGCGTATTTGGAAGTTATTTATGTCAAACCTTAGTTATCAGTATTTAAGGACCAAATTGACTTAGAGAACACATTGCGAAACAAAAACATTTCATAAAAATTGAGTAAACCCAGGATTACAATGGAATTACTGCAAGACCTCTTTCCACAACAAGTTATTTCAAGAAATGGTGATGCTGATTGGCCTCCATGACTGCTCCGGACTTCTTTTTGTGGGGATATCTTAAAAACAAGGTTTGTGCAAACAAACCAGAAACACTTGAGCAACTCAAACAAAATATTTGTGATGAAATTAATGAAATACCGCGTGAAATGTGTGAGAATGTAATGAAAAATGTGCTCAAAAGGGCTCGCATTTGTGAGGCGGACATTTATCTGACATTTATCGGACATTTATCTGATATTGTATTCCATACATAATTGCCGACATTAAATAAAACATTTATCAATAAGATAAGATCCATTCTCTTTCACTTAATCAAAAATTATAAACAAACAAAGTAGTATACTTTCCCGACTGACACCCTGTACAATATCAAAACTGAAATTTTGTGGAGATCCCTGCTTTTAAGCCAATTTTCGATCAACACTATGATTCTGATCGTGGTTGACACGAGAAGATGATCATACGCTTGTTTTTTTATAGAAGTGTTGACACTAACCTGAAAAATTTAATTTTCTGGTTTGTCTGAGATACCGGAAGTTAACGGAAATTTAAATTATTGTTTCCATTATTAACCAGGAAGCCAAAAAGCCGACGAATACAGTTCGATTTGTGTTATATATGTAAAGAAAACTATACGGTTGTTGTGAAATTTGGAAAGATGGAAACAATGAATGTTGACTTAGGTGGCAAATAAATGTGAGGAAAAAATTTAATTTAATATTTGGATACTTGGTATAAAACAGCTATGCGCAAAATATGAGAAATGTCAGACCTTCCTTAGATATCGTCGAGGCTATCGGTTCTTGGCAAATCATTAGTTTCTGTACAATAATCCACAGAATCTGCATGTTCAGATTGAGTTATAAGAAATATTGGGGCACTGATCTCTGTGATTTTATAACAAAATGGTGAAAATGTAATAATTCTACGATTATCAAATCGTGCGTTGACTCAACACAAAATTCATCTGAAAGAAGAAAAAAATGGGCTTATGAGAAGACGATGGGTCAACTTAGGTGACCTCGGTTAAAAATAACCAATTTGGCCCAATCTGAGTTTTGAATTAAAATTTCTGATGTAAATGGATAAAAGTGTGATATGCAGTTGATGCCTGTGATTTAAAACCTATTTTAATATTTCGGAATAATTGTTAGAGAGAGGATAGCAATTAAACCCGAAAACCATGTGGAACCTTGTGGTTTCCATTTAAATTGCCTTTTCTACTAAGATTTAAATTCAAAACTCCACCAAATGAGAACATTTTCTATCCTTGTCGGTAGTTTTTCATTCGTTCCCTAATGAGGTGATTAACGAAAAATTGTTTGCGGGAAACCTGGGGATCAACAATTTCATACAAATTACGTTCATGAACTTTATTCGTTTGCAACGTGTGACAAACTTTAAAATTGCACCTGCTATGTAAGTTTTTCCGTAATGTTATTGATAAGCAATGATGCCACACAAGTGATATCTAAAATGAGCTAATATTAAAATTTGAGGTTTTGTGGTATTAGAAAGTTCGAGATTATTTTGATACGTTTACATCTTTGCATCATTGTGATCATCTCTACTCTACAACAAACTCTTTAATTGCGATTCTAGTTTTAAAATATTGCACTTTAAGGCACACTTGCTAGATGGCGGTGACATCAAAATAAACTGGCGACCTTGTTTGGAATGAAAATATAATGAAAAAATTCGTTGACAAATCGTGTTGTTGTTAGACAAATAGAGATAAATGAAAGGTATCTGCTTCACAAATTATTCGACTAATAGAATTTTAAAAGCTTCGCAATTCTACCAATCTCAACAATCTTTGAAATCGTTGGTAAACAAATTTTGGTGTTGTGCCATATTTAATGTTACACTAACCCTGGCTTTTGTGACACGATTTGTTTGCGCTGTCAACATACGACTGTGAAATATTTATTTATTTCCAATTTATGATTATTTATCTTCTTCTGCCGTCCACGAATGCTGGTCGTCTCCCATCTCGCAAACGCCACAAGATGGATTTCAAATATTGATTATTGCGAGAGAGAACAAAAATATAAGGAAAAACTCGAAAATAAATAAATTCAAAACATTTGAATTTTAGCACATTCTGAGACCCGTGAAAAATGAACGTTGGTGTTAATTTCGTTACTAAATAAAAGTCATGTGTGCAAATTATTTTTTAATGTATTTACGTTTTGTGTTTTTTATGTTTCTCTTTCATTTTTTTTTTTTTTTTTTTTTTTTTTTTTTTTTTTTTTTTTTTTTTTGTTAACACTGTACTCGTTTTTATTGTCTTCTTATTGTCTTTAAGTAGAGTATAAATATTAACGTGGCTATGAAAACGACATCCTGAGCGAGAACTTTGGTCCACAAAAGTGAATTCTCACTTGCTTTTTGCGCCTAAAAGATGATAATTAGTGGAAAAAATTGTTGGTGTGAAAATAGAAAATTTTGTTGAGGAATTTTGTGTGGGGGTTCGTGTTTACTGCAATAAAATTTAATGTATTTAGCCTACATAAAAACAAAAAAGAAAAAATGAATGTGAATGTCGATAATGCAGACTACATAATAACCAACACAACATATGTTCTCGACCTCATTGATAGTATAAATCTGTTATTGTCATTTCGGAATACTTTCAAATTCTTATACTTCAGCACAGACGGAAGAGCTCGGTTGAAAAAACAAGTAATAAAAGCAGAAATTATAGGAATCGATGACATTTTATGTCCAAGTTTTGAAAAAACATTTTTTTTATACTGTGTAAAATTCCCCCGGTAAGTGCAAACATTAACTTTGGAATATTACATGCTAATTCTTTGGATTTTGACATGTTCATTTCAAAATTTGTCATCAAAATAGTCGTATTATTTCGCACAGCCGTTTGACCATATGTGCAATTAAATTGTGCCACGTGATGTGATTACTACCTAAAAAAATTCACAGCGTCTTAAAGATCAATTCTTATACTTTCAAAATATTTAAAAACAAATAAAAGAAACAAAATCGAGCTCTTCCTTTTGATCTTATACTACTATTATGTTTCTAACACCCCAATTTCTACAACAGAAACAATTTAAGGTACTTCCCAAGAAATCCACAAATATTTGATTTTAAAACGATTCATTGGCTGCGAACATTTTCTAATTACTTAAGAGTTATATTATAGAACATATTCTTCTTCTTACATGGCGACTGGAATATATATACTTATCTATTTTACGCCGCCCGTAGAAAATGATTCCAAACGCTTCGATCTTCTGCGCTTCTCCTCCAATTCGTCACACCAAGTTTCGATAGTACTTCAAAAGCCTGGTTACTCCGGCGGAATTATAGTCGCCCGTCTGCGCCGTCCATCGAGTTCGTTGTCGAAAAGTTTCCGTGCCGGAGCATTTGGGTCCATCCGCACAACATAACCCAGCCAACGCAATCGCTGTATATTATGCGTTTGACCACGCCTATATGTATATCGGCATATAGCTCATACAGCTCATTGTTCATGCGACGCCGATACTCTCCGTTAACGATGATGACTCCATATATTTTCTAGAGTATTTCCCTCTCGAAAACCGCCAGTAGTGATTCATCTGCTTGCGTCATAACCCATAATAACACCATATAACCCATATAATAAGATAGGTAGAACCAACGTCTGGTATAGTCGTATTTTTGTTTGTCAAGAGAAGGCTTCATCATTGAATTGCTTGCTTAGCCCATAGTAACATCTGTTAGCAAGCAATATTCTCATCTATATATTCATGCTGACATCATTCGTTTTGTTTATATCGGAACCGAGCTAAATGAATTCTTCCATCACTTCAAAATTATAGTTGTCAACGTTCACACAGCGTCTCGAACGAGTAGACTATTTGTTAGTTGAAACCATTAATTTTGTTTTTTCCTCGTTTACTACCAGGCCCATTTTCGCTGCTTCCTTCTCGATGCTTGAGAAGGCTGCAGTAACATTTCGCAGTTTTCGGCCAATAATGTCAATGTCATCTGCATATGCGAGTAACATATGGCTTTTACAGGGTGATTTTTTAATCGTAGTTTTTTTTTTTTTTTAATCGAATAAAATACACAAATTTGCATCATATATTAAAATTTTTTATTGGAATTGATAAATTGGTCTATGCCATTTAATTTTTAAAAACCGTTTCATGTAAATGCTATTCGCGGTTCCGCCTCAAAATATCCACTCTTAATGTTCGTCACTTTTTGAGCATTTCGGTCTGTATTCCACGAATAACGCGTGTTATGTTATCCTGTAAGGCTTCAATAATGTTCGACTTGTCCACACTAACTAACGACTTGACATAACCCCACAAGAAATAATTAAGAGGCGTTAAATCGGAAGATATTGGGAGCCAATTCACAGGGCCAAATCGAGAGATAAGCTGCTCACCAAATTCATCCCTCAACATATCCATTGTTTCACAAGCAGTGTGGCATGTTGCACCGTCCTGATGAAACCACATGTCAATCAAATTCAACTCAGCCAATTGGGGGGGAAAAAATTTCATTGTGGTTTAGTAACACATACTCAATCGCTGAGAAAGGCGGCGAATTGACATTTCACGATTGTCATTAACACTGGTCGCTACGGCTGCAGTATTTTCTTCGGCATGCACTCTACGCATGTGAGTCGATGGTTTTATGCTCAACAAAGCAAATTTGGTGCGAAATTTGAAGATAACAGCATGAATTGTTAATTCAGCAGGTTGATTACGACGACCATAAAATGGTCATATCGAACGATGCACAGAGCACGAATTTTGATAATAAATTTCAACGATTTAGAATCGTTGCTCGTTTGTTAGTCTTTCCATGTACACCCTTCACTTCCGTGTACACCTTTCACTTTAACAAATGACATTTGGACGCCATTACCAACCAGTGCTGCCAGCCTGAAAAACTTACATTTTATGAAGGTACCAGTCGCGTTAACTACAGCTTTCCTCATAATCATCTCCAACAGTATGTTGAAGAGGTCGCACGATAGACAGTCGCCCTGCCTAAATCCTCGTTTGGTGTAAAAAGGCTCGCTTAGATCTTTGCCTATCTTTACTGAAGACTTCGGGTCAATCAGCGTCATGTGTAGGAATTCCAAACTCGGACATGGCCTCATACAGTTTTTCCAAAACATCTACTGACGCCAAAATAATATATAACTTCTAATAATATATAAATTCTCAAATATTTTGTGGCGTGTTTGAAACAATTTATTACATGTTCATCATAAAATTAAATTTTAATTGCTTTATGCTGACTGCCTCCTGAAGTAGCCTCTGCGTTTGAGAGCTTAATCCTCGTACATTAGTAAATAAATTAGTAGTAAATAATAGTAAAAATTTCAGTAGTTAGTAGTAAATTTTTGTCAAAATTAAGAAAAATAAATTTCATCGAGTATTCTTTGTTGGATGTATAAAAAACCATTTTTTCGTTTATTTTTTATACATAGAGTTATCTATTTAGTGGTTTCAAAACCGCCCGTCTGGCAAGGCTGTCCGCTGTTAAATGCCTCTAATCTGAAGTGTTATTTATTTAGTGAAAAGTTTGTCATTTACGAATATAAATCTTTTAACAACCGAAGATCGCGTAAAATTAATTAAAACTTACTACAAAAGTAATGATTCAATCGTGGGCACTTTTTCTGCATTACAGGATGACTATGGTTGTCATAATCGCCCTACTGTGCAAGGAATTGACAAGATTACAAAGAAATTTGAGGAGACTGGAAGCGTTACAGGTGTGGTCTGACCTGTGCGTCATCGAAATGTACGCTTTGCCAAAAATATCGCTCCTGTTAGTGAAAATGCAGCAGATAATGGCCGTATAATAATTGACTTCTTTGGCCTGCAATTGAAGATTATTAACTGGACGATATGTGGCTTCCGCGAGACATAAATCACACAATACGACCCATTTAGGCTTTATTGCATGATTAGTTTTCAGAAAACGTAATTTCATGTTTGGCGACTTCAATTGGCCACCAAGATCATGCGATTTAACGCCATCAGACTTTTTTGTGGTGCTACACCAAAGACCGTGTTTACGCGCATGATTCTCAAACTTTGGAACATTTGAAAACCGCCATTCGTCAAGTTATCGCTGAGATACCGCAAGGATCCACTGCTGCAACCAATCCAGAGTCGGTCATTTAAATGACATTGTATCATGTACTCGTATGCACATAAGGGCCAGGTCCAAGCATTATAATGGCATAAAAATTTCAACGAACTCATAGCTTTATGTATGTTTTATTTAACTTTACTTTTGAAACCTAAAAATGGATAACCCAGTATATAAGGAAGTTTAACCCCCAATCCGCTGCCCCCCCACCCATTATGAATAAAACAGTTGTTTGTTAAAATTTGTTTGCAAAATCTGGTAAAAAATATTTTCTTATTTTTCTTCATAGTCATGTTTCTGGTTCTCTTTTCATAAAGAAAATTATAAAACATAGTCAAGGTTTACAATTAGAGAAATATTTCTGAAATATGTGTCGTTCGGTTACAATTTGAACAGTTACAACTTATAAAATATGCGTAAAAATGAAATTTGTATAATATATTTAATATATAATTATTTTATCTATGGGTATTTTGAAAAAAATGAAATATCATCGATATTTTTCTTATGTAAATTAAAGTAGCGGTCTCATATTTCAAATTAGGAACAATTTATCTTTTTTATAAATTTGTGTATTAATTATTATATATTGTTGGGGAGTTTTATTTTATGAATGAGACAAATCAAATTGCGCGCTACATTTGTGATATAGACTTATATATATTTAATTTTGTTTTGTTATGTTCACTTCACGTTTCAAATGTTCTTAGTGCAACTACAGCCACAGGTACAGTAATATTTTAATAAACTTCTTAATTTCATTTCAAAAGAAAATGATATCTTATGTGAATTTCTGTTTGAAATTCTTTCTGTCCCTTAAAAATCATAAAAACAAATATGATAACAGCAAAATTTTAATTTTAACATAAGCATATATGTTAATTTAACATTTGATAGAGCTTAACAGGTAATGAAATTTTAATGAACGACAACTTAAATTAAAAACAAAGAAACAAACTGAAAAAAAAAAAGAATCTAATGTAAGATGAAAATATAAAATGAATACAGAAACCAAATTAAAAAAAAATATTCGTTAATATTTTTTTTTTTATTTTTTTTTTTTTTTTTTTTTTTTTTTGGTAAAGAAAAATGACATTTGAAATATTTGAATTTTTTTTTAAAATATTTTTTATAAAAACAAAACAAAACAAAACAAAAACATACAAAACAAGGAGAAAAAAATAAAATATAGTAAGACAAAAATATAACATTAACACAGGAATCGTATTAAAAAAAAACATTATTTACTGGTTTTTAATTTATTTATTTTTTTTTATTATTATAAATGTTGTGCAATGTTTGTAAATAAAGATGTTATTCATGAAGTTTTGTAGTTAGTGAGGGTTTTTGATTTAATTCCGATCCTATAATTTTTAAGGGTGATCAGTATTCACGTGTGTACGAGTATGTGTGTGTAAAAAAGGAGATGTTTTTGCTTTTTATATTTGTATGAGAACAGAGCGCTCGTAAAAGGTGCATTAAAAATCACAGCAAAAATCAGTACATTTTCATTTTTTTTTTTTTGTTTTTTTTAGAACTTAAAAATTCTTAAAATAAAATAATAATTGTAGGAATACATTTGACTGAAAATTATTGAGATAACTTAGGTTTAGTTGTTTTAACAAAGTTGGCTGCCAAAATTGGCATTAACGTTATATAAATTTTTTAGAAATCACGTGTTGTAAACTGAGGCTATTAAATTAGAATCAAAATTAAAAGTTTCTAAATGAATAAAGTTTAGATGTTATGTGTGCTAAGCCATTACTTAATTACTGTGAAGTAGTGCACTAAGGAATCTGCCGATGCCTGTTAATAATGCAGCTATTTTTTCGGCACTGACTCTTTTATATAGAAATATTCGTAATATTAGATTTAGTAAAAGTCTATAACGGAGATGTACGTTTATTAAAAATCTGAGTGGTTGCATAGAAACAAAATCATGAGTTTATTTTATCGAGCCATATTGTGATAAAGGTAAAATGAAAAGGTTATAATATGTTTGGATAACACCATCGGTAAGCAATTTTAAATAGCACAAAACGGGAGAATTATAATATTGTAATAATAATATCGTATTGTATATTGTATTATTATTATAAGCTCAAAACTGTATTCCGAGTACAGTGCTTGCACGTAGATTTTAAAAAAAAATTTTCTGAAAATTATTATTTCCATGAACTGTTTTTTTTTTCGTAAATTTCGTAAACCAAAATTTGTGTTTTAAATTTTAGTTAACAATACATAATTAAAATAAATCATCAGAAAAAAAAAAGTCATCAAATTGGTCATTTTTTGTTTAGTTTTTTCAACATTTACGCACAAGCACTGCATTTGGAGTACAGTATTTAATCTTCGTGTTCAGCTACTTGCAAGCTATTTGATAGTTTAGTTTCCGACAGTACCATTTAATAAAAGAAAAAAAAAGTTGGAAAAATATATATTGGAGATGGTTTCTTCAGCGAAATGAAAGTGAAGGTTACAGAAAATGTAGCGATTTGTTGCCCCGCTATTTGGCGGCATTTTGTGGAAAACATTGGCCCATATAAAAGTGAGGGCCCATATAAAAGTGCTACGAAAAATTTGGAAATTTTGGAAAACATTTTGAATTTGGTCAAACGAATCGTGCTACTGTCAACTGTCAATGGAGACCGCTATTTAAAGATGTTGAATGTGTTTTTTTTACCCAAAACTGAGCCGAAGATGGTGCAACTGCACACTTAGCCACACTGGTTATGGCGAAGCTCCAGCGAAAATGTCCTAACAAATTAGTATTCAAAAGCTTTCCGGTGGCCGCCAAGGCCACCTGACCTGACTTTACCAGACTTTTTTTTACGAAGTTATATCAAGCTAGAGGTGTACAAAATGAAACCAAAAACCATATGAAACCAAAGATATGAAACAGTCCATTTAAACAAGAATTGAAGCGATCACTTATTATAAAAAAAAATATTAGAATTTCTTATTGTAGTGCAACTGCTACACCACCCTGTATATCATTAAATCAATGTTCCCTTTAAAAATTGTGTGATGTTAGTGTAGATTACGATCTTACTAAAGTAAAATTTTGTATCTCTTTTTCAGGTCTAGACGCTGATACTTCGTTAATGCAACAATTTTGCTTTTTGACTTGCCTATTCGATCATAATTGTGTTTCGTTACCAAATGCAATTTTTCTTTAGAAAAAAGTCAAAATTTTCGAAAAAACACAGTCGTACACATAGATCTCTTACAAATAATGGAAGTTGTATAAATGTTGTGTAAAGACAAATTTGATTTAGTTGATAATTTAATTAAAGCGTATCGACAAAAATTCCGACTTTTTATTTTCATTACTTTATTGTGGGAAATTAAATGGAAATTTCTCGAATTTTGCCTCCTATTTATGCGCTACAACAAATTGTAGTTCAGATTATATGGAATTAATGCTGATATTTGTGACAGAAATGTCGGAACAAACATTATTCTGAAGCATCCGTCATATCAATAATTACAATTATACATATATTTCAAGTCTGGGCAAAGCACGAACCTCATTGAAAATGGGCCATATCTGTTCATATTTTGATGTAGGTTTACGGAAATGAACAGCCAAGCATACTAAACAAAATTAGCCCAGAAATTCAATAATCTATTGTATATGTACTAATCAAATTGTAAATTGACTAAGGTATATAGGTCCAGAAATTCAACTGCCTGCAGTATATTTACAAATCTAATTGTAAATAGACTATAATAAGAGACTGGGTCTATGTTTTGGTAAAGCTCCGATACAAATGTCCCGACCGAGTTTGGTTTTATTTGCTTTATTAATTTTATGGCTTCCAGAAGCTCTAGTTTTTGTTGGACTTTCATAATACTTCTTGCAAATATTTCTCCATTGGTATATAAATGAATTCTTTCTAAAATTGGTCACACCGGTCCACATTTTGATATAGCCACCATAAAGATATAACGTCAAAAATGCTTTTTTGCTGAAAGTCATCTATATATTGCGCTTATGCTTTGACGGGCTTGCGTACCAAACCCTATTTGAAAGAGACAGTGTCGACTCTTTGGAATGATGCTTCCAATCATGGTTTTGCCGATTTCAAAATGGATAAGTGGATCCAACCAACATAACTTTGGGGCTAGAACCTTTCCTTTCCCGTAAGATACATACAATGGTGTAGGATACTTTACAATCGGTCTTGGCCGGTTATAACAAACTAAGCGTTCGTCTCTTTGTTCAGAAAAAAGTGTACTTCGATTTCACTTTTAATTAAGTCATCAATATAACGAACATTTATGCAATGTTAAGAGTTAGTTTTCGGCAGTAAATTTTGTGGAAAATCAGTATACCTGGCATTCAACTGTCTGCCAACACTGATATAAATCTTATGCCAATTTGTTTAAAATTGTGGATAACATGTGGTTTAGGTTGATTCGGTGCTGCATGAGGAAAATATCTTGCCACTTCCTAGAAAACGTAACCGAAAAATTAGTGACATGCTTAATAACATGACAATAATTTTCAAGCCAAAAGCAAAAACATTAAAATGTTCCAAAAAGATTGCAGTTTGAAATATTTTAAACAAATTCCTAATTTTGTCTTTGCAGAATGGTGATATTTCTGCATGTTTCTATGTTGTTGCCCATGGACCAAGACATAATTTTTATGAAATATGTGCCAGTAATCACACAAATAGTTAGAATTCATTTTTATAAATATCATCTGAATTAAGTGATAACAAAAGAGCTGTAAGCTGAGATCTGAAAAAAAATTGTAGATTATCATAGTCAAATCTGGTTGGTTGTTATAACATATAATGCCAGTGAAAAGGAAAGGTTCAATTTATTACATTACAATCACTTTCTTCTTGGGGTCTGAATCCAGAAATTTGCAAAAAATTTTTAATTTTCTCCTTTTATCAGAATAGCTAAGTCCTTTCTTTTACAACCAACAATAAAACCTAATCCATTCAAACTCAATGTGGATATGAGAACCGGGAGGTAATTTTCGTTTAACAATTCTGTAAAACTAATATATCTTCATAGAATAATTATCGATGTTTCGATTACTCCTGATCTGTATATATGTATATAAATAGGTACATATGTAATGTAAAAAACTATAGAGATTCATTTTAAGTCGTAAAAACTTGCCAAAGTAAATGCAAGTCTGATATATAATATGTGCGAAATAAGTTTATTATGAAGATTCTTAAATTTTTTGCAACGTATTTATAGTTTTTGGTATCTCAGATTTTGCGTGGAGAAAATTCTCAAAATAGCGCGAAATACAAACTCATTAGTCAATAAAAGTGTTGTTTTATAATTAATGTAGAGAAGATTGAATGTAATTCATTAGAAAAAAGTTCAACATTATTAGCACAATATATGGAAGTTCTTTAAAACAAGTTCAATGTGAACAGAGCCTATTCAGATTTCTGGAATATTTTCAAAATGTGATTCTCTGAGCAGTACATTAACCTTTTTTCCGTCACTCTTGTCATTATTCTTTTCAGATTTACACCAAAATTGTGCAAAGTTGCTTGGCAAATCACTGTGCAAGAATTCATATACTCGTACATAGCGTTAATGAATTCTTCGAGTTTATTGGAAAAATTATACGTCTATTCGAAGTATGTTCCGCGTTTTAGTGATACAGCTCTTTTCTGTTGAAATAGCTTCTTGAATAAGCAAAATTGTGATTTTCGGATTGAATAAAATTCGCATGATGTTCATAAAAAACGTTTAAATTCCCAAAAATATGATCTGAAGGCATAATTGGGTCTTATTTTTGGTACGGAAAATAGCTTTACCGTCAATAGAGAACGTCTATTCGGAGTATGCTCCGCGTTTTACTGATAAAGCTCATTTCTGCTGAAAAGGCTTCTTCAATAAGCAAAATTGTGACTTTCGGTGTGAATAAAATTCGCATGATGTTCATAACACACGTTTAAATTCTCGAAAATATGATCTGAAGGCATAATTGGGTCATATCACGATGTCAGATTTGTTGTGGGTTGAATTCGATGACTTCGATTTCAAAGTTATTTAGTCTTAACAAAATGGGACAATATGACATACATTCCTCCTTCATACAATTCTTTGGGAGAAAAATTCAAAGTTCTTCATAAAAGGCGATGTAAACTGGTCATCAAGAATATGTATATGTAATATAACTGTATTAGACTATCTTCCTTGGGCTTATGTGAACTCAATTGTTTCAATA
>JAHXMU010000013.1:2025768-2094540 GCA_019455685.1 Philornis downsi
TTTTTTTTATCGTTAGAAAAAAACTATTTCTTAATTAAAATTTTATTAAATCGATATTTCATTTGAAAGTTTATGGTGTTTTTTTTGTGATGAGATAGATGATGATGATGATGATGATGATGGGTGCTGATGATGAGATAATGACGTTTTATTCGAAATGGGATAATAGAAAAAAAATGTAAAACTTAGCACACGATAGTTTAATAAATAGTTGATGAAATTTAGCTTGATATGCTTAATTAACTAACAATAAGTTACAACTATAATTTTCAGTCAATTCAACACTAGAAATGTTGACACTAAATTTCCTTGAGTGAACAGTGGAACGAAATTTTGCGAATGGGAAAAAAAATGAAGGAAAATTTTGAAAAAATGAAATTAAAAGTAAAAAATCTTAAATGAAATCGTAGAAAAACATTCACACGGTAAAACTTGTGAACCAGCAAACATTCTATCAAACATTCACTCTTCATTCCGCACTCACTCAATTCACTCATTCACTCTAAAATATCTCTCATCATCATTCGTTTACTTAACAATTACAAGAGTAAAACACTCTCGCAATTCAATACACATGTACTTCTTATAAAATATTGATAATAACTATTCGTACTATTACTATATACACACAAACAATCACAATAGTAATATTGATGGTGGACCCCGCAGCGGATCTACTGCGATGCCCAGGCCACGATGCCTCATTAGTAGACCCAGAGGCGCAAGTCCTTGCGTATTTTCCACATCATCAGCTCCAGGCACGCCCGAGAGTCCTCGAGACTACTGTGGCCCATGTCGCCGCATTGAATGTCACGTCGCAGGAAGGAGTTGGTTAAATTCTTCAGAGATCTCCGATAGGGAAATCCTGTTGAGTGCTTGAATATCAGGGAGGTGTCGACGACGGTTTTGTGCACCAATTTCAGGGCCCTGAGATCATTGTCCAGCGCATGACCGACGAGTATGGTATCGGCGTCGAACAGTTTTAGCAGGTCAGCTTGGGCCTGGGCGAAGGTTTTGATGGAGTTATTCGAGTGGGGTGAGAGATCTTTCTCGGACACGCCCGAGAAACGTGTGTTGTAGTCTACAATTTGCGCCCGGGGCAGAATGAAATGCTCGTAAACCACGGTTCCGTCGTAAGCGACTACGGTGACTTTAGTCACTTCTAAGCCCAAACCTGTGTAGGACATCTCACAGTCCATGGCGTAGATATTTGGGCTTTTGCGTTTCTGCTTTTCGTTGCGTGGCTTGGTGTGCACGTAATCAGTGTACGGGCCATTGATGCCCACCACAGCTCCATTCCATACGTGCAGGTGATGATGACAGCAACCCTCGCTGTGTTCTCCGCCCTGGCAACAGGAGTAGACGTTGACGTAGCATGTGCCATTGAAGACGCTGCTCAATTTACCCCAGTGATAGGTGCACTCATCGAAGGTCTGATATTCGCCTTTTTCATTGACTTGGAACATCTTGGAGCAGCGTACACACTGTTTCTCCGAGGAGTTGTTGTATTCCGTGAAGATCTGATAGACACCATCGGGAGTATAGAAGGCCATTATGGGCTCTGAGGCGATTACATCATCTTCGCTCAACTCGCTGGGGTCAGAGTCTGTGGAACGTGGGCTGGAGTCACCTGAACCATTACCCGAATCAATGGCGGTACTGGCCGCCAGACCATCATAATCATTGATAACCTTGGACTTCTTGCGTCCATAGTAATGACGATGGTGTCTCTGGTTATCCTGGGTGATGGCCTCTTCGGCCATGTGTTTAGGCAAACACTTATAGAATTCAATGCAGCCTTCATAGAGCACTGACTCAACGGGGAAGCCATAGATCCGCAAGGTGGAGGGGTCAATGACGTAGTGCTTCATCTGTAGTACTATTTCGGCCTCGGTTTCATTCAACTTGATGAACTGACTGAGCGGGGGCAACAACGCCTGGGCCACTTTCTTAAGATGATCCGCATTACGTTTGCTGGCCGTTGGTGAGGCGGTGGGCGACGAATTAGCCGAATTGGTTGGTGAGCTTGATGCTGATGACGACGAATTAGTCGAGATGACTGACGAAGCTGATGACATGGAACTGCACACCGATGAGCTTGAGGCCGATGTGGTCAAGGCATTACTCGAGCTTTTGGCCAACTTGGCAGCCTTAAAGGCTTCAGCCTTGGTGCATTGTTTGCGTAAATTGAGAGCGGCTGATGATGATGAATTTTGCTTGCCGCCTGTGTTGGCTGGCTTACGGTTCTCTTTGTAATCCTCATCAAAGTCCATGGACTGTAAGTCCTTGGCGCCATGATAGGATTTATTGGCGCCGCTGCCATTGCCAGTGGATGCCGAGCATGGGAGTTGTTTGCATTTTTGTTGTCTTTTTTGACGAGTTTTGGCTGATTTTTTCACTGTTTTACTTTGTATGATGTAAGCGGAGCAGAGATCCTCATCGCTGCCGGCTGCTTCGCTGGATGTACTGTTACGATGGGTTGGATTATGACGGGCAATCCTATTGTCTGCAAAAGAGAAAGTAAAGGCGAAAATATTATTAGTGAAATGTCGGGCAAAATATCATGTACATATATATGTGAATGACAATATACCAAAGCAGAGAGAGAGAGAGAGAGAGAGAGAGAGGAATTTTACACAGGGTAAGCTTACATTAAATTTTATATAGAATTTCTAAGATTTTATTATTTGTTATACCCGGAGACATAAAGAATTGCCTCAAAGGCTTGTATGTTCTGCGGAAATTTAAAATTTTAACGTCTTCTGCTAACATGAAAACATAATACTTTATGTTAAAATTAAAATCGATGTATGTCTGTGTGTTGTATAGAGGCCTCCATGATATATATCTAGTTGCTATGTAATTTTGGGAGATGGTTATTTATGTGTATGGAATGGAGTATACGGATATAATTTGTATACGAGGGATGCCTCATGAGTTATTTGAAGAGATATGCATTTTGGTATGAGTTTCAAACAAGTCATTTCAATAAAAGATTTACGTTTGGTAGAGAAATATTTATTTAACACAACTTTGATGTTCTACAGCACTTATCTTTAACACCGATAATGTGCAAAAGATAAACCCGTCAATACTAGTGCTACATTTCTTTCCCAGGAATATTTTTGATTTTAAATTCTTCTCATAAATCTATAAGTGTAGCATCTAATAATACTTTTTGCGATTTATGGCACGATAGCGAATATAATAGCAGATGTTCTGCCATATCGTAGGCGTGAGATCTTATCGAATTTTTGTTATATTGTTATGGTGGCGCCAGCGATTAATTGATGAAGAGATATCTATCGCTGGCGCCACAATTTGTTGTATCTTCCGTTTACTAAATTTCTAATCGAAATTTATTTAAATTAATCGATCGATAAACGTAAAAAATTATTAAAGTTTATTGACATCTCTACTAAAACTGAAGGACATTCAGGCCTAAGATTTGTTGCTTTGTTTAAATAATTATTAGGTTTGGCCATCGTTTACCTCCATAAAGATCATTCTCTTTGATAGGTTTTTTTTCGGTTATAGTCTTTTCAGACTACAATAACAATAGCAAAACTTTTAGCATTAAATTCATTAAACTTATCTACGCCGATACGTCTATAGATAGCAATTATTCGTTTATACTCTTGTGCCACTTTGTGAATGCGTTGAAAACGTGTGTATTTTATTAAAATCATATAAAGTACGATAAAAACATATTGGTCGTCTCTTTAGGCTATAACGTTAATTGTGTTATCTTGACTTTAAGTGTATTTGTGTTTTATATTTGTGTAGGTGGAGTCGCCTTATAATACGCAAAAGAGCAGAAAATTCATTAAATAAAAGAGCTGCAGATGGCGAGAGGAATTTTAAATAGGTCCGCGTTTGTAAATAGTCGGACTGCTATGATGTGTGGTGCGAACCTTTAAGCGTGATATACAAAAAGTAGAAGCTGTGATATTAAATGTTAAACTTTAAACTTTAACTGCAATTTCTTTCAGTTAATTATGAACAGAAATTGTTGCATGATTTATAAAAAGGCTTGAGTTGCTAATTAAACCCATCTTTTTTTTTGCGAGGAAATGTCAGATCTCCACTTAATCATGTTTAATCTAAATATAACTTCCAGTATTACAGAAAACTGTAAATGTTATGTCGAAAATTCATGTCCCTGCTAATAGAAATGTTTCTAAATTTACGAACAAATATTAGAACTCAAATTTAGTTAAGTAAATATATATATAAATTTAATTTATATAATTTATATATATAATTTATATATATAATTTATATATATATAAAAATTTTAAGTACAAAAACCAATTCTTAATGCGATGTTAAGAATGGTATTCCTTCAATATTTGGCTAATTTTAATTATTAAAGCGCAAACTATACCGTTGGCCCCCAGGATAACAAAAAAGAAAACCCATCCATGACATTAATGGAATATGATAGAGCTCTTTATATTCGGTGAGCTTATGTGCATTCTATTTCTAAAGTCATTGAACGGGACCTATTGATTAATGCCGATTCCGAACTTTAGTTTAAGATGTCTTTTCTAGACTTGTTGATTGTTCGATTACTCGTGTCCGTTAGCACATCGAGGTGATCGTCGTTCTATCTTAAAACATTTTAATTTGAAGATTGCCAACAAATATGTAATTAAGTAAAGACTTTAGTAATAACGAATAACCTGGACTTTGTCTTAATTCCATTTGTCTTTTTTTCTTGCGACCAGAGATATATCGTTGGCATTGCTGGGAAGGTGCTGTGGAACGCACGCGTTACATAATATTAAATCCACTACTCAGTAAACCATGCACGGTAAGCGGCGAGCAGTAACCAATCAATGTCATGTTTATAATTTATATTTATAAATATCTATTACAGGAAATGATGCATTTATTACATTTCCTGTAAATGTTTGTATTAGATTTTATTTAACAAAGTATGGAGCTTTCATTAATCATTTATAATACTAATGATTGGTTCTTTACGTAAAAAAGTTCGACAACATTCAGGTCCATATTTGTTAACATTTATTAATGGTTTATAGCAAAATCGTTTTTCAATAATATTTTATGAATACGGCTTTTAATTCATGTTTTTGACAGATTCAGAAACAATTTGTAATTATATAATGTCTGTTCTTTTTTCAGATGCAATTTTGGAATTTTTTACATTGCCAAGTGATTTTTGATTATTTTTTTAAACATTCTTTCCTGGCGCCAACCTTACAAATTCATCATTAACTTTTCATCTCTAGTGTTTTGTGGACAAAATGAAGGCATATAAAATTGGACGTAAAATTAAGCACAAGTAAAATGTTATGTTGATTCAAAGTTTTTAGCTGACTGCTCTAAAGTACTTCCAAATTAACTAACCTGATTTGATTATAGCGGTTGAACAAATATTCATTTGAATTGAAATGTAATAAACTGTAGGGAATTCTTGCTCTAATCCGCTATTGAAATAAACCGTTCTATGAATCACTTTATTGGTTTTTTGCGATTTCGTATTTCTTGTGGTCACTCAACAAGTTGTTATCGTATCAGGTCGGCAATTTAATGTAATTACAAATTATATGCCACTTTATCTATAATTTTAATAGTTTTTATGGAACAACAATAGTAGCAAATAAAAATATGAAATTTTATTACAGAGAATGCTTATTGCCAGTGGGTAAATTACAAAAGCTTTTAATGTGGTGGAAAAAAATGTATTCTAATTTACATTGTATTTCACAAAGTGGCGAGTCCCTCCCATAGGATTGTGACTGCAGTAAATTTGTTTATTTTAAAAGTGTGTTTGAATTTGTAGAATTTATTGTGCCCAAAATCTGATTATTGGCAGAAACTCCATCCGATAGTAAATTTTGATCGAACATACTGGGCACCTAAGGTTTTTGAATTGATAGACACGATCAGTTTTTTTTCTTGTCTGATATAGATTGTTCGATTGGTTGATACAGATTGTTGCTTTAAATATGTAGCATTTGTTAGCTATAAAAAAACCAATTCGAAATGAGAGAAATAAAGTAATTCTTGCAATTCCCCAGATGGATCTAACGCAAAACGGTGATTCCTTCCATAGGATTGTAAATGCTAGATGTTTGCGGTGATCGAAGCAATAAATTTATATATCTTAAAAATATGTCTGTATTTGTGGTATTTATTGCGCCTAATAGCTGGTCGATGGCAAGAACGTGAAGGAAACCCCCAACAAACTGCATCAGACATGGGAAAATTTGCTTGAACTTACTAAGAGCTATTTTTTCGTGATTTGTAGTATATCGTTTTTGTTCTCTTTGATATAGACTTATGTGGTTTCGCTTCAACTCCATTTAATTTGCTATTTATTAACTGCAAGAAACAAGTGTCGTTATCTTCTAGGCTAAATCATTACTTCAAACGTTGGAGACATTTACGTTAATAGAATTTATTTAAATATTTCAGATGAAGGATGCGAAACCTGACTTTCATCTTTCTCTATAGATGTAGATGATGAAATTAATTTATTGCGCCTAAAAGTATGCCGAGCAGTATAAGAAAATAGTTTCTTGTGTATGTATAAAATTACTAAACGATAACAAGGACTTGAATTAAAGATCTAACATACCGCAATAAACATAGGGTATAATCTCATTTTAAACATATTTATTCCTTTCAGAGCGATTGATTTTTTTTTATCGCCTTCTTCGTGAACGTTTGTTATATTGTTTTCAATAGCTCCTTTCCATAACTCCTTTAGAATTTAAGGAATGCCGGTTTGGCGATTAAATCTAAAAATATGCTACAATTTTGACACAAAAATCGCCTATACATTGTATTGTTCAAAAGCTAAAGTTTCCAAAACTTCAGTTAAGATTTCCTTTAGCTTCAAGCTAGGAAAATATGCAATGCACTTTTCTTGTGGTTAAAACGGTGCCCCATAATTCTCAATAAAACCTCAAAGTATAGATATTTTCCCTTAGATCATTCATTCATTCTCTTATATGTGTCTAAAACTATTCAGCTATTTTTATAGATCTTAAAGCATAATCCTTTTCGGCAATGCTCGAAAATATGGTTCTGCTTTGTTCAGCTTAGAAATATTAGCGAGGAAACATATGAAAACTACATTATTCTAAGTTTTTACCCAGTTAAGTTTTTACTAAATTGGTAGTCTTTAAGCCAATTGCATTCTTTTTTTGGGAGTTAGATAGCTTCTCATTAACAAAGGCCTCTCTTTGGCTTTCCAAAGTCCCAAAATATGCTCCAGTAATGTTATGTCTAATATAACTACTCAGTTTTATTTCTTCAATACAACCTGCAACTGATGCATCATCACCAAAAGTCATGTCTATGAAAATCATGGGAGTAATTTGTTAATGACGTAATAGTTTAAATTACATAGTTATTATAAAACATTCAATGATATCATTCAACCATATAAGTGCTTAATAATTGCCATCAACAAATCATGCAGTATACATTGGCTTAATTTTGTTTTTCTTAATTTTTTTTATTTCTACTATTTTGGTAGAGATATAATCTCCAATGATATTGAACTTGATGTTAATGGCAATAACGACGATGAGAGATAATTTCAATGTGATAAAGATGACGATTGCGATTGCGTTATTAATCATCACAATCACTTGTTAGCAGATTTTAGATTTGCCAAATATTTAAGTCATGCTTGCACAAAATATGAAGATAAAAACACGAGTTTTTAAACGATAATCATTGGCTAAATAAAGTGACAGAGTGCCATAGAAGTTTCATTTTAAATAACTGGTATGCGAAAACCTGATTGTATGACATAGTAAACTTGATATTGGCAACTTTAACAACGTTATCATGAACTTGTTAATTTTTCAAAAACTTGAACTATGAATTTTAATTCTATCGAAAGGCAAAAAGTGCAACACTTATGCACTTATGATTTATAACAGCGCGACATCATAACTTTTCCCTCTGGCCAACAAAAAAGTTAAACATAAATCTAAAAACAAAAATGTATTATGGCTTCACACAAATTCTGTCTAACTCCACAAACATTCGACCTGATGGCAACACCCCGTAATAGGTAATACAATAATTTATGTTAACATTAAGTATGACCAGTAGCTAAAAATTCAAATTGAATATGTGATAATTCAAATCAACACTAGAGAAGACAAAAAAAAAAAAAAAAAAATAATAATAATTACGTGACACCCTCAACATTGGCGGTTAGTGCAGGCGGGCGTTGATGGTTTGACGATGGGGCCCATCATGGCTATTGTTGATTTGAGTAATAAGCACATAAACAAAACATAAATTTTCAGCAAAAAATGCTAATATTACTAGCAACTAATATTGAAAAAACAAAAAACCAAACACTGAAGAAGACGTAGGAGAAGGCAAAAAGTGAAGTAGAACGTCGACATATGTTATAAACTTTTTTTCTTTTTTTTTTTTTTTTGGTACGTAGTTATTGTAGCTGTATGAAAATATAAATATTAATTTTTGTTTTTTGGTTGTTCCTATTGTTGTCTTTATAACAATGACTACATTTTTTATGGATCTTTATAGCCAACGAGGTCATTGCTGGCCATATAAGGAGGCTCAAGTAATTAATTTTTTTTATTTGTGTTCAATTTTGTACAAAAATAGTTAACAATAGTTATGAAGAAAACAAAAAAAGAGAAATCGCATGCATTATTTAAATCGCTACTAAATATAATTTCTAAATATAAAAATTATAGAGTTAATAAAAAAAATATTAAAAAATATTGCCAAATATATTTTAATAATTGTTTGATCATTAATTATTTTTTAATTATTTAATGGATTTTTATTTAGATTAATTAATTTAAATATCTGGCAGCACTAAGAGTAGAAGATTAAAAGGTTTCGTATGCAAGATTCGATAAGCAGACACAAATTAATGTAAAACTTAATGCGTAAACGTTATAAAAATGATCAACTATTGTGTTAATTACCAACATTATTATTAATATTAGTAGCTTTTCAAACTATAAAGTCTAGATTTTAAGGCCACAGCTACAAGTTTGCGAACTTGTTGAGAGATTGTGGCAAGTTAAAGCCCTTTTAATTTTTTAAATACAACCAACTAATTTCGTTTACCATTTTCTGCTTGAATGGTAATAAAAACAAAATTATTTTATTTATAAGATAAGAGATTTTATATATAAAGATAATATAAGTGAATTTTTCTCACTATGCCATCAATTTTAAGGCTTAGTCTTCACCTTGAGAACCTGCTATAAAAATTATAGCAAGTCTAATTTTAGAAAAAGTGTACCATATTTTTAGCATTTTATGTCTAATATTATATAAGAAACTGTAGGGCAAATCAAGGATTTGAAAATGTGTGAACATTTTCAATTTTTCTCATTCATTGGTGGCCTGGTAGCACCAACTTTTAAAGACAGGAGCAGTAAAATTGAGATCATATTACAATTGTAAATTAAAAATTTTTGAATATGTTAAATGTATTTAAGTTTTTTTTTCTAAATACGCTGTTTTACGCTTCAAAGCTGTACATTATATATTTGGTTTTTTATTAAAGAACTTGCTATACAAATTATAGCAAGTTAAAAATGTTTACATTTTTCAAATACTTTGGTATAACAAGCATACCCGATTTGATTATATGCCATACATTTGATGATATTGACTGAAAACTTGTTGTGAGAATTTTAGTAAGTAAGAAATTTTAAATATTTTGCAATTTTGGTTGTAATATTATGTCAATAACTATAACTTAAGTTGAAATTTTGGTACAAATATTATGACAAAATATACCAAATATACAAAAACAATTTTCGTTGAGGTGACAATTGCTAAAAAATTGTATTATTATGAATTTTCACAAATTAAAGACAAATTATCTTGCATCCCATGAACCTCTCTGAAGTTCATATATCTATTATACATATTTTTAGCGTCACTATTTTTTAAAGATTATTTCGAATGCCAATTTGAGATCAGATTCTTTCTTGTCTTATATAGATTGATTGATTTTGTTGATACAGATTGTTGTTTCAAATATTTAGCATTTGTTAACTATGAAAAACCAATCCGAAATGAGAGAAATAAAGGGATCTATTTTTTAAAGATTATTTCGAATGCCAATTTGAGAAGGTTATAGTAGTTGTATTGCGTACTCGACTACCCGAATAGTTTAAACTTTCAGTTAAGAACGGGCTTTCAAAATTTTAGCACCTTAAATTTATCCAAATTTAATGATTTTTTTACGCACAACATAATAAAATAATACTACTGCTATGTTCATTTACAATTTCTATCAGTATTCAACTACATTATTCTCCGTTAATCACCTCTAATTGGCAACAGTTTGTTGCATACACAGTAGTAGTAACATACTTAGCAATTGCATGTCATTAGCAGTATGCACAGGTATAGCCCAAGTCATTGTTGTTTTTTGGTTTGTATTATTATTTGAAACTTGGATTGCATGTTTCTAAACGAATACAATTATACAATTTAATAATAATAATTACATCATCAAATCGTATTTTTTTTTTTTTTTGTTTTTAAATCACCCCAACAATGAGCACAATTATTTTGCAAAAGCCTCCGTTTGTCGGCATTTTATGTTTCGTATTTTGCCAATTTCAATGATATTGGCGCTTAAAACTGCTTATGATTAATTTTATAAAAGTGTTACAAGCAATGTCTTAGATTAGACACAAAATGCATTTGCATTCTGCCAGGTGAAAGTGCAATTTTTACACAAAAACTTAAGCAGGGTTAAGTGCCAATGCGAATGGCATTTGTGGTTAAACTAGTTTGTCTCTTTGATAAACAGATGTTTCTTAAGAGCTGTAACAGTAATCTACATATTGCCATCATGAAATGAAGTTGGGTTTCGGTGATTTTTTTTTAATCGTATCCTTGACCACTCTCTCTCCGCCTCTGGTAAAATTTTCGCTCGATAGGTTTAAGAACTTATTTTCTTTGATATAACCATGGTTTAAATCTATGCTATTTATCATCTATAAGCTAAAGGAAATCAATGCCCAAATTCTTTTAGAATAAAAGTACGACATGCCATCAGTTTTACCTTGAATACCTGTTTCAAACATTGGATGTGTTTGGTTTCATTGAACCAAACGTATGACAATGCATAGAGATCAACACCTTTTACCTCCGAAACTATCGGTGTACTCAAGTAAATTAAATGGTTCCAATATTTGAGGAAGAAGCAAGTTAATGGCATTGGTTAATTATAGCTAATCAAAGTCCAAGACTTAAAGCAAAAACTTTATCAAACCAGAAAAACTGCTTGCCCCTACCGCGTAAACGATTTACCTTTTGTAGGGCTTTGCTGGAAATCACGGGGAATATGAGAAATGAGAGAGATGAAATATCTATTTCACTAACCTTTATATTTTTTGATACATATCCGGCAACGCGAAAAGTGTTACCAATTTTTATATAAACCGAAATAGCTTATTATTTAAAGGAGAATTGATAACACTGGTGAGCTGTGGCAAAATACCATGAAAGGTAAAATAAGTTTTATTTTATAAAGTATTGACATGAAATTGTCCCCGCAAACAGTGCTGTCAACAACTCCTTAAACACAAAATGGTTTGGGTGAAATAAGCCGAATAATTTTATACGATGTCTAATATGACGTTTATTAACGTTTATGAAAAATAACAAGACGATTTCTATAACAATTCCCTGCTGTGCCAACTTTAGCAAAATTTCCACAAAATGATAAAATGAGGCCATTTCATTTAACTTCCTCATATAAAACTGTTAACATTTTCAAAACTTTAACCTGCTTTAGCCTCCTCAAAAACTAGCAACCTCTTAACTGTTACCAAACCACTGTCATTAAAATGGGGCCCATTATAATGTTGTCTTCAAATTGTCATCCATGTGGCATGAGTTTTATTTATGTTACTTAAATTACAATTTATTTCTTAATGTTTTATGAACTACTTTGTGTCTTGACATGATATTCATTGACTTCTGAAACTACCAGCTATTATTGTGGTTGAGTGAAATTTTGTGCACACAAAAATTAGGTTAATTTGCTGTTCGTTTGTTTCGAAAAAAAAGAGAAAAATGTAAACAATTGAATTGCTCTATAAGAAATCTAAATTTAATACATTTTAAAATATGGCTTTTCATCTATAAACATTATTTTCATATTATAAGATTTTTCCACTTGTAAGAAAATGAACAACGTAGTATTTTATAGAATATATGCAGTTCCAATTAAAAACACAAAGTATTTCATTAAATTTCGATAAAAATGCAAAAAGTTGAAATCAATTTGTACAAATTTGTATTTTTCACCACTGTAAAAACCTCAATTTATTGCAGTGAAACCTCGATAAATATTGAAAATTCCCAATATTTTTAATAACTCCACGTTTGCGTCACTAATTTGAGAATATGCTATAAAAACTATACCTAGAGCAAATAATAGAAATCTTATGGGTGCCTACTAAAAATTTAGTAAGCTGAACAATATATAAATGTTATGTTTAATAAACATAAAATTTGATTAATAAAATTTTTTGATTCCCAGCATTCACTTCCAAGAAGTATGAAACCCGCCCTTTGCACAAGCCTTGACTATCATTTGCTCCCAATCAGTTTCAATCAAAGTATTCTTGTTTGTTGTTTGCATACATTTAAATGTTCCCAATATTTATTTACACATGATTGTAGAGTTTCTCTTGCCAGTTGTGCCTTTTTTGCATTTACTTAAAATAATAGTCGTTATTTTTTCTTTTTCGTTTTTTTTCGCTTTTTTGTGTGCAAAACCTTGAAAAAGCCGGCAGTTTGTTTATTTTTATAACACTTTTTTCCCACTCTATTAAACAATTATTCAAAGAGAAAAAAAAATAGACTACAAAAAAGTGTAGAGAGCTAAAATAAACCATGGACAGACAGCAAACAACGTTAGATCATTCACTTATGTTGGCGAAAAAAAGTTTCTACAATTTTTCGCTTTTTGTTTAATTCAATTTACTTATGATTGCAATTGTTAACTACTTTAATTTGTAGCGTTGCTTAAGGGAGGAGAGAGAGGTAAAGTTTCTGATTTGGAGCCCGCATACACAACAGTGGTAAAACTTGTGTCCATCAATTAGAGATAACAGCAACATGTGAGCTAGACCAACAGGCGATCGGACAAAGGTCCGCGAGTCGGTATGTACGTGCGTCTTTCTTACGATTATCTGCCGGTCTGTGTTTCTGCGTCTATCCGTCCAGCCGGCACATGATTGTCTGCCCGTCTAGCCGTTAGTCGTGTTTTAGGGGGGGAGGGGGGAGGTTTTCTTCATTCATTGCTCTGTTCTAGTTGAACTTGTTACTATTGTCTGCGGGGTATTGTCTGAAATTTGTGCCAGAATATCAATTGTAGTTTTGTGTTTTGCATGTTTAACTAATACAAAATGTGCGACGTCCAACGTTCATTCCACTGATCTCGTTTAGATTGTTGAGGCATTAAAACTAAACCACCGCCAGAGTGAAAAAAAACAACCAACTTTAAATCTAAATCTAGTCTGTGACACTTTGTTGCCGCCTGTTGGCAACTGCCGAGATCAAGTATGGCGATCTCTAGCTCAGTGGCTCGTCTGTTTGTGGAGGAACCGCTGCAAGCCGATTATTTGCTATAAATATAAATAAACTCCTAAACTGTTGCCACTGGGTTAATTACAATTTTTAATTTAATTTAATGTTGCCATTGTTGCCATTGTGCTATTGTCAGCTATGAATGACACAAGCCTCTTATTGGCTTAGATATCATTTGAAATCGTCGCTATTTTTGTTGGTATTTGTTTGGAATTGGCTTTTAATTAATGTCTCTAACAATTAGAATTAAAAAGCGGCAAACAATTGATGAGGTTTCGATGTTTTGCAAAGAAACAAAAACAAAAAAATCAATGTTTTGTTCTCTAATGAATGCAATAAGAACGGCGTTAAACATTGTGCTAAATACATAAAAAACGATAGCTACATTTTAATAGATTCCAAAATTAATTTTTAATATATAAACTCAACTATTTAAATCCACAGAGAAATTGAGAAATAATTACATTTTTCAAGTAAACTGAAAAAAATGAATGAAACTAAAAAAAATATAATCGATTTTTCAATATTAATTTCCCTGATTGTAATCTACATGTTTTTGAACTTTAATTACTGTCCATCAATAAAATGAAATGCATGTGGAAAATGGTTTCGGTTTGGGTATCTGAATCGATCTGTAAGCAGTTTTGATCCCATATGGAATAAAATTTAAAAATAAATTCAAAAATTGAACCACCATTCGTTTCGGGCAAATAAATCAAAATGTAAATCGTTTATAGTTCGGCCACTTAATGGTGCAACTTTAAAATTGGTAGTCTTTTGTCTTTAAGATAGCCAAGGCAATTTTAATGAAAATAATATACAATTTTTACAATTTTGTTCAATTTTCTGTGAAACTGTGCCTACCAGTAATTGGGGGTTTTAGAAATTCTTAAACGGTTAAACGCCTTTAGATGTATATAAACACGCAGCCCTTAATGGTTTAAATTAGAAAGGTAATATGGAACTAAAACTGCATATATAACCAATTTTTATTTTTTTTTTTTTTTTTTTTTTTTTTTTTATTTTGGTAGAATTTTTCATTGTTTATATGCATCCCATCAGAATAAATGTAATATTATAATAATTTCGACTACATTTAAAATTTCTTGTGATTTTCGTTATGCCATTTTTATATTGAACTAGCTGACCCGGGAAACGTTGTTTTGCCTTCAAAATGAATTGCGAAAATCTCATCTCCAACGCCATCTATCACTTCAAATAAAACCTTTTAAACCTTCCGGAATACTCTAGCAATAATTTAAGACCAAAATGAGCCAAATCGGTCCAACCGTTCTCGAGCTTTAGCGAGACTAACGCACAGCAATTGATTTTTATTTATATAGATTTTAAAATTACTTTTCTACGTTCTTTTTTAAACATTATTTAGAAATGATTGTAATTTATTATATATGTAAATACCCTTACAACTATTGATATTTCTCATAACTCATTTATAGTGACTTGATATCATTTCTATAGCGAATTCTCAATTCGTTATCTAATACCAATTAAATGCCACTCCAAGTTGTAGTAAGTCTAACTTATCAATTTGTGCAAAATTTTTCTAATAAATTTACTACTATTACTACAACTATTATTGGTAATAACGTTTCACTATGGTTAATAGTATTAATAACACTATTTTCAAAGAACTTAAAAGTATAATATAGACTTTTCTTTTAACAAACTATATTATACCTTTTTAATCTCTTCCTATGAAATTTGTAATCTTTTAACTATAAATTATATTTGGAGCGAAAACCATTTAAAGTATATTCCGCTACTTAAGCGTTTATTGTACTTAAACTATTAGTAGGAAATGTGTGTAACTCATTTGTCTATTGCGCATTCGGTCGTTATTCATAGAACCAATTTAGAATCAACCTATATATAAACTAGGCGAGTTTCAACCGAAAAATACTGAATGATAAGTTAACAATCTTCAGCTATCAATTGATGATTAAACCAAGTTCTTTGATAAAAATGTAGTTCACATTAAATTCAATTGAGGTATTGATTAAAAAAATGAAATTAGAAGCATATTCTATCAACCTTCCAGATAATTGTAAAAAGCGACGTGCAAAAAGCATAGAACTACTTTCATACAACTAACTTTCAAAGCTGGTGGAATATAATTCTTATATATTATTTTATATCGAGACCTATCCCAATTTTATTGTAGATAGGTTGACAAATGCAAAGATATTTAAAAGAATATAAATGTCCTATCAAATATTGCAAAACATTTCAAATGACCATACTTAACAAAGCGGTTATTTTGATCATAAGACAGCTGTTGATCATAAGACAGCTGTTGATAAAAAAAAATGGCTGACTAATCAGCTGTATGCTGTATCTTTAATTCTTAATGTTTTGATCATTTAACAAAAGCTGTCTCAACAAATATCTTTGGCTCTTAAATTAGACTTTATACATATATATATATATTTAATTCTTAATGTCTTGGCCATTTAATAAAAGCCGCCTCAACAAATATCTTTGGCTCTTAAGTTAGACTTTATTTTAGGTCTATTAACTTATGTAATATTTTTCTTATCAAAGCTTTCGTTTGCCTTGCCATAACTTTTATAGCATTTTCATAAATTAGTCCCACAAGGCAGAAATTGATGTTATTTGGCTTGTACAGGACTTGGCAGCCTTAAGGTAGTTAACAATAACAACCAAAATGTTTAGCTAACAAAAATTGACATTTCTGGATGAACTTGCATTCCACCGAATTTTAATGTTTTTTTAAAATTGTTTGTTCATTTGTTATTGGTTGTCATTATTTTTCTTCAAATACTTTTTTATATTTTTTAGGAATAGATTTAAGTTAATGTAATTAGTGCTATGTTAATGCTATTACTATTTAGATTATTTCATGTTTTGTAACTTGCTATAAATTTTATAGCAAAGTCCAAAGCTGCAGTTAGCAACCTAATAGTATGGGATTTGCTTTGGTAGGCATGTCCAGTTAATAACATTTAAAGCAAGTTTTGAAAATAGAACTGGGAGAAATGTTGATAATGTTTATATTGAAATTGGGTATAAAAGAACAAAATTTCCAAAATAATGGAAATGGAAATGAAAATGGAAATGTTCACTAATTTGTGTTAAAATGTGATGTTTTGTGCTTTTGTTTTGTCTTAGACACCCACATTTTTCCCTTTATTTGATTTGACTCTGAAGCCGCATGATGACTGTATATTTGCCAGTCTGTCCCTTTGTCTAGTATACCCTGAAATATTTTAATAATGACTCATAAGTGCTAACAATCTAACAACTTTAACTGAAAAGACATTTGTTTCATTACTCCCCATCTTCTTGCCAAGAATAACTTTGGGTCATGAATCATGCAAACAAAAAAAAAAAAAAAAAAAAAAAATGCCAAGAAATCGCGACACTTAATGTATTATCTAAATTTAGTTTGTTTTGATGATTAAAAAAAATGTTCATTCATTAATATCAAACAAAACGACTTCTGTACGGATAGACATTCTACACAAAATCATTAGTTACATTAATGCGTTAATCACTTTAGTGATGAAAAATTTTCGCCACTGCAAATGGAAGCGAAAAGAATGATTGTAGCAAAATTGCCAAGAAAATACTCTGTAGTCTGTGCTGTGTAGTGGTGAAGCTCAGCAGTCGAACGAGCATTCTATGACCTGAAATGCCACATTCGATTCGATGTTGCTTTGGATTCAAATGATTTATGGACTACATGTTTAACATAAATTTCAGTTTCAATTTAAAAACAAGTGAGTTATGGATGGTTGGAAGTATGGATGCGTTGGGCGCCTGCAACATTACAGTGAATGTAATGTACAATTTACGCATGATTTGTAGACGACACAAGTGGGACTAAATAGAAAAATGAGCGGAAATCTTAAATTTCTGTTGAAAATGTTTTAAGAAATGAGGAAAAGATTTGCGTAATCGTTAAGGGGATTACGATTTTTGGTGAGATCCATTATTTCTAATCAGTATGTATGAAATTGTATAATTAACATTACTCATACGCAATAAATATTACTCATACGTTGAGGTGAACCACATAGCAAAAAATGGTATAATAAAATTAATATTCACCTCAAAATCATTCTAAACACAATAAATTAGTAAAACTCGTTGTTGGCGGTGGGGCTCAGGCGAATCAAAGCCAAGTTAAATGCCAAATTTAATCGAATAAAGCGACATAAATCACAAACTACGAAACAGTCATCAATTTTAAATGCGATCTGGAATATTTACTAAATCAACAAAAATTCCACAAAGCTTCAGTTAAAATTTATAGTTTGAGGTTTTCCTGTTTTTTTTTTTTTTTGATAAATTACACAGAATTTCATTAGAAATTGTATAATAATATCCTTTAATCGTGCCAGGAGAATTTTTACATATTCAACGCCATTAGCTTTTAAGCGCTGTTGCAGAATTACGAACAAGCTATAATAATTATAGCAAGTTCAAATGCTCATTGTGTTGTAAGCTGCTTTACAAGATAGGAAATTACACAGAGCTAAATACATTTTGTAATTATCTAAACATAGTTTTTAGCACAGGTTCATAAATAATAATAAATTTAAAAAGTAGATGCATATGTTGAACATATGTTATGTTATGAAACGGTAACAGACTTCAAATGTATTTAACATTTATTTTCATTGAAAATTGTACGCCTTTTATACATTTCCTTATTATCTGTCATATTTAAAATAAAACTTCTCATTGATTTCGCAAGAGCATATTTTATTCTTTTTATTTAACAATAATTTAAAAATTTCGATTTTGTTTTCCTTTTTCAACAAAGCCTGATTGATGCATTGAACTTCCTGTCAACGCATTAACAAGCCAATACATTTATTGTATTTAAAGCATAATGAAATTCATAAATAAATAAAATAAATTTCCGTAAAATGAAACGTGTTTTGCATTTGTAAAGCAAAGTTTACGATTTTTAAGGTTTCCCATGCAATTGAATGAGAATAAAGTGAATAAAACACTTGCTAAAATCAATATAGGAAGTATTTGGAAATGTAAATACAGCAATACAAAATTAACAGAAGATGGAAATTAAAAAAAAAAAAAAAACAAATAAAATGTTGGTGAGCAGAATGTGATTTTATAAGGCTTTCAAGCATTTTTACGCTAAGAAAATATTAAAAGAGTAAATTATTTTTAATAGCAATTATACGGCGTAACTCTGAAAATAGCTAGCAAAATTCAACAATTTCCCTGCTCAGGGTAAATAGCGTATTTATATTGGTGGCTTTAACTTTAAGCAGGTGTTCAGAGTAAATTGGTGTACAATTTTTATAGGGATTAATCATTTTTGTATGATTAGGTGGCTTTAATTTGGATTGGTATCAATAGCTTATGAGCAAAAAGTTTTTGTATTGACAAAAATTTTGTATTAACAAAAAATATGGCTTGCTATAATTTTTATAGCAAGTCCGCCGCTTACAACTAGCAGCATAAAAGTGATAGCCGTAAATTGGTATAAACGTCTAAAGTAATTTGGCAAAAAAAAAAAAAAAAAACGAAACACTGATAAGAATTAATAACATTTGTATGATTACATCTGGATCATGAGAAATAATAGATTCCATGAGAAATAATAGATTTTGAGCAAAAAGTAGCTATTGTTTATAGTGTGATTACATGATCAGATTTTCGTGAGAAATAATACATTTTTAAGTAAAACGTGTATATTGTTTACTAAGTAAACAAAAAAAAAGGATCTTAAGCAGCCACTTAAACTTAAATGCCTTATAGAAAATAATCCAATTACAAACTTAAAAAAAAATTCTTTAAAATTCAATGGTCATTTCATTTTATTTTCAAAATTTTACCAAAATATTAAGACCGCTCCATTAAGATATTAACTATATTTACAAAAATGTAAAAATCATGACATTTTATAGACTGTGCAGCCAGTCCACAACATAAAGTTGTTGTTTCAAAATTTTAAAATTTGAAAAAATTTAAATTTAAAATTTATTACTTGTTGTTGAACGCAGTTAATTGTTCCTTCCCAAGAATTGAAAAATGAATTTTGTAAAGTAAATTAAAGTATGAATTTGAACATGAATTAAAAAATGAATTTAATAAAGTAAGGAAATTACGAATTCTAAAATTATGAATTAAATTGAATTTTTAAATTGAATTGCATTTAATTAAATTGTATTGTTTTGAATTAAAATTGCATTATATTAAGTTACACTGAATTAAGTTGAATTGCACTGAATTGCTTATAATATGCCTTACAGTTTGTAAATATTGTAAATTGTAAAAATTAACTGTTTATTTGCCTGTGTAAGAGCCCCTTCAAACAACCATGTAACTATAAAAACCCCTATTTTGTTACGCCCATATGGCAACCCAACGGATACGGATGTCTCTTCGTTAAAAAAAAAGAAAAAAATTTAATGAAATGATCAAAATCTAAGTTGCTATAAATTTTATAGCAAGTTCTCAAGTAAGCCTTAGCATTGCAAAATTAATGGCATATAAATTACACAATTATCTGGAATGACTTGATATTTATAATGTAGTGATAAAATATAGTGATAACTTCTTCATAGGACTTTATGTTAAAGATAACACTTGCTTGTATTCATTCCTTGTATTCATTTGAACGACTGCTAAGAGCTAAAATTATTTATGGCCAGTTGGGGATGTCTTTCGATATATGTACGCTCTTCATAAACACCCTCTTCTTAGATACGATTTGAGTTCGTTTTTCTCGTGAACTCAAATTTCTAATGAGAAAAATTCCAATATTTTTACAACTGAACTTCCTATCATTTGTCTAGTAAGTTCTCAAGTACACTGCAGAAGCAAAACAAACAATGAATGCCAGATGTCTGAGAAGTGTGCCTTGCGATTATTTTGTACGATTTTTCTAAGAAATATACTATTATTGTTTTTATTTCTCTTACAAAACTTTTACTATCAATACTATAAATAAACATTTTACTATAAAACGGTGTTGTTGTTGTTGCACGACAATAAGTTAATCCCTACGTTTCTTGATTCATTCATAAATACATTGTTTTTATTACGTCTTGTTCTTATATAGAAAATACACGTCATATTTTTATTTTGAATTTTTTTTTTCTCTTGTAAACAATATTCAGGTAAACAGAGTGTGTTGTTCTTTCGTAACACAAGCGATTATTCATTGAATTCTAAACATTTGTTGACAAGACAATTGAATCGTTAAGGTATTAGGGAGATATCAAAGAAATTATCATACTCAAAGTTTATATTTTTTACCAATCACGTTAATATATACATATATATATATATACATATTTATATATGTGTGGAAACTGAAAAATATAGATGTATTACATTCCCTTAATTGTTTGTTTAACAAAAAGATTTTTTAATTGTTATGATGATATTTTTATTCAGTCATTGCTACAGCATTTCACCTCGCTTTTTGTAGGCACTTTTAGGTTTCATTAGTGCAGCGGGTATATTTAGTAATATTAATTCAAAGTTTCGTCAGCTTTATAATGAAATGGCATGAGAGAAATGTTTATTTATAACAACAAGGAAAAATTTATACTCTTTCTTTCCACAAACACAATCGAAATGGGGTTTTTGTAAACAGGGTGCTTTTAAATTAGCTGTTATTTATTATGTAGTGGTTTTGTGTAAATTACGCGAGAAGAGGGATTTCTTAACAGATTTTTTTTTAGGTCAAGCTAAAGTCATAGTTTGAGGTTTTATTTGGCCGCTTTTAAAATTGTTTGATACGACGTAGTAGTGAACATCCTATCAAGTTTGCCACAAGATCGTTAAAAATGTTTGCAATTTTTCAATTTGATACAAGGGCTATTAAAATTATATCGATGTTCAATTTTTTGCAGATACGAACTCCGAAATTTTGATCCTCTGTGGTATGCCCCTGTTTATTGGGCGTACAATTCGCATTTTTTTTGTTTTTTTTTTTGCATGATTAACGTTCACATCAGCTGAGAGCAAACGCGAGCCACCAAAGTATTGGCGTACCGTTTGGAGTTGAACATTCAACGTTGCTTTAACGGCATGGGGGGATATGAATGGTCTTTTATATGAATTTGGTGACCGCTCAACAACCATCGAAGTGCTTCAAACTTATTATTTGTCGCCCTTCACTTTCTGAGGAAAGCCATTTGAAGCATTGCGATATTATTTTTTCAACATTTCTTTATACCAACTGACACAAGCCCTCTTTTCTGAGCTATTGTTAGATTACCAAAATGCGAAGGATACTTTGTGATTGTAAAATGTTTATGCAATGTTAAATGGGTGCCTAATGTGCTTCAATTTCACGACAGGCCACGTGACTTTATTTTAATATTATTTCCAGCTCATAAGCAAACGTAGACACATGAAAATATTTCAATATAGATTTCCGCATAGAATCGTTATTCTTTTTGGCACAACAACCAATTTGGACGATCTTTATGAATTTCGTCGTAAAGTGAAAGACAACTACGACCGAATTTAACAAAGATGCGAAACGCTGTAGCCCGAGATGGTTGTTAATCGCCCAAAGTGTAATACATGTCGAAAGTCACATACAAACAATACTCAAAAATTGTTATGATCTAATTCTATTTTGTATGACACAATTTCCTGAGTACGTGCACCATTAAAACAATAGATTATGTGACGAAAAGAAGGAAAGTCTGGTATAGTTTTGACAGTACATATTTTTGTCACAACTCAAAGAAATTTTTCGGTAAAGAAAATTTCATTAAAGCATAACATCAGTTTGTAAGTGAAAATGTTTAAACTTAAAGAAGTTTAAGGCACAGTGGTTCATAGTTTTTCAAATTTTCACAAAAATTTTCGAAATAATTAATTCTGTGAAAAAAAATACACGAAATGCTATAGAAATTAGCCCTTATCACAATTTCAGCATTTTTTTTTTTTTAATTCTTAAATTTTTGACTTGCTATAAATTTTATAGCAAGTTTCCAACTTAGGTATAAAACCTAATTTTTGATGGCATTTCATTGATAATGGTACACGCAATGAATTTATTATAAATTAAATTGTAATTCTTTAATTTTCTAGCAATGAGAGGGTTGCAAGTGAAAATTGTTAGAGACTGTTTCTTTACTTTGTCACTGTATGTATTATAATTTTGTTTGTTTTGAATTCCTTTAATATCCACTTAATACATACTTATTTCTTAAAATTCTTTAAACCTGAAATTTTATGCCCAATATTTAAAAATGTAATGACACTAACATGCTATAATTCATATGGTTAGCTTAACTTTTTTGCGTCACTTTTGCATTTCTATGGTTATCTGCGATTTTTTTGTTGCACTTTTTTTTTGTTATTCTATTAATCTTCTTAGGAAGTATTTTTAAATGTTATTTGGTTGTTGTTATTTGATTCATACAGTGTTCACCTCTAAAATATGAATTCTGTATTTGTTTACGAATATTGAATTTAGTTGGTATAATATTTCGTTTTATGGCAAATGTTTAACTGCACTACCGCACCATTTAACTTAAAGCCAAAAACAAAACAAAATCAAATAAAAAAAAACTATTAAACTGATTACTTTGTTCTAAAGTCCACGCACAGAAATTCACACAGTGTCATACACATATTGAGCACGTTGCCATGCGTATTTAAAGCCCTCTTCCCCATTTGCCAACACTTTCGAACAAGACAACAAAGAATTATACCGCGCACACCTGACCGCGGCTTCCCCCGACTTTGTCGACGATTTTGATTCATTCCCACTTATCTCTCTCTCTTGGCAATTGTGAATAGAGTAGCAGTTTTTGATTTTCTTTTTTTTTTCGTTTTTGGTGAAATTTAATATAGGAATTACTCACCTTCGCGGCATGAAGATATGAACTGTCTCTCGTAACGATATACCACGGTACCGTTTTGCAACCACCCATTCACGGTGACATCCGATGCTTTGTTCAGGTTTTTCTGTTCCGTGTGGGAGGGGGAGTTGCCGTTATTGGCGGCAGCGGCGGCATCTTTGTGCTTACTGTTGCCATGACATTTCTTTTGCTTGGCAGACGATGCTGCGGCATTGTGGCGATGGCCACCATTATGGATCGATATGCCTGAATCTGAAGATTCTTGATTCTTAGACGCAGATGATGAATGATGATGATCTTTGTTATTGTAATGATGATGATGATGGTTCTTTGAGGAGGCTGTGTTTGTGGACGGCGATGTTGCAGATGATGCTGATGGCGCTGATGAAGATGACGAATGACTTGCTTTGCTACTGTTACGTTGCATAGTGTCATCTGGAAAGAGAGTGTGATAAAACGCACACACAGAGAAACAAACGGAAAACGTTAGCCTATTATTTTTTATAGTTTACACATTTTTTACTACAAAAAATGTTCAGGTCAAATTTATAGGTTCTTTTCTCCTATTCCAGAACTATTCACCTCCTACCTCTTTCAATTCCTCCTCCTCCTCCTCCTCCTCCAAATATAGACTTTATCCGCCAGAACATGGTATAATTGTATAAAAATTCTTTAACTCGCAGCATTTCATTGAAAACGTCCGTTTGTTTGAAATAATTTTTGACAACTGTTAACCGCTCCGCTGAGCTTTAGTCATTATAAACGAATCGCGCTCGCTCACTGCCTATTATGGCAAATATCACGGAGGCGACGGCGCTGCCATCGGCTAAAAGCAACAACAACAATTATAATAAAAGTGACGTTATTTTAATATCGCGAATTGGAAAATGAATCATCCATACCAGCCATCGTCATGCTCTCGCGTGAAACCCAACAAAGTACCAGGCAGGCAGTCAGTTAGCGCAGCGCGACGTACTTAAAATGAGTAAGTTCAACACGAATCGTTCTGTTGGATGTTGTTATTGTTGTTGTTGTTGCTTTTGTGGCCAATTTTTCATACTGAATCCCAAATAAAGCTGTTTCACGCTATACAACCATGTGGTCTACTATTTATCTGTTTTTTTTCGGACTTGCAACATATTTGCTTTATTGAACGAGTATATTTTGTTTTGAGTGAGATATAAGAATTTGTTGATTTTATTTTTCAATTTGATGGTAGGGAAATTCCCTGAAAGCGTGATATGAGTGTGAGAATTTTAAATGAAATGGCCTTAAACAAAAGGGGTTCATGAGAATTTGGCGCAGTTTTTTCAAAGGAATTATTTTGAATGAATTTCTTAAAATATTTTGTAAAAAAGAGGTGAATAGTACAAATTATACTTAGAGAAATAGAATTTATATAGAAATTTTCTGTAGAGAAGGTGTTCGTAAGATTTTATATATATTTTTTTTGGAAATTTTCAAAATTTTTGATTTGCTATAATTTTTAAAGCAATTTAATTTACAGCAAATTTATGCGCAATTTAAAATTGTGTTTATATTTGACAGGTAAAGCTGGTAATATTAAAACAGGTGGACTTTGTTATTGTTGTATTTTCTTTTGAAAGTATTTGAGTGCATTGTGCTGTATTCCAAAATTTTTCACAATGAACGCACAGCTCCTACGCACATTTTTTCGTGATGAGGAAATATAAACAGTAAACAAAGGAGTTTCGAACAAAAAAAAAAGTTATGAATTTTTTACATTTTATGACTGTAATATGTATAAAAAATCATGAACGTAAGGATGGAACATACATTTAGGTTTTATTTATTTTAAATAAATATTTGTATTTATTTGCATATTTATATTTATTTTTAATAAGTATTTAAAAACAAATATTTTATTACTCGTAAAAAATTGATAATGATTTGCTTTCTAAACAATTTATGCCTGTAAGTTTTTATCAATTTTTTTTCAAAATTTGCCAATTTTTCGGAAATTCTAAATTTATACTCATATTCAATGTTTTTCCGATGTTTTAAACAGCAACTCCAGAATGTAAAAATTGCGAAAATTTCACTTTTAAACGATATTAAAACAACATGTGTACGTTGTGGCACTGTTTCGACTATAAGTTTTTAGATCGGTCAAAAAGATCTCAGTGAATTTTGTAAACATGCAACAAATTGATCGCCGTTATATAATTTAATATCTCCATTTGAAAGGTCTCAGTTCAACCAATATTAAAGCCGAGCTATATTCTACTTTGGGGAAGTCTGTTCCTTCGTTTATGACTGTAAAATATTGGGTAGCAGAGTTAAAACGGGGCCGTACGAGCTGCCAAAATGAACACCGTGGTGGGGTCAACCAACTGAAGTGTCTACGACAAGCACGATTAAGAAAATCAACAAAATAGTATTGAATGGCTGTCGGCTGGAGCTGTGTGAGCTAGCTAAAATGATGGGCATTTCAAAAAGTGCTATACATTGTATGTTGACCGAAGATTTGAAGATGAGAAAGCTGTGCTCAAGGTGGGTGCCGCGCAAGGGATTATTTTTATTAATTATCTTGAGAAAGAAAAAACCATCACCTAATTTATTGCACCGTTTAGGTGATGAAAAATGGCTCGGTAAAATATTTGCCAACAATAAAATGGTGGAGTCTGCGATTGATGGCTGTTTTAAGAAGTTGGCAGATCTTACTATAAACAGAGTATTGAAGCTATTTAGTATCGCTAGAAAAAGCGTATCAAGCTAAAAGGAGATAATGTTGAAAAATGAAGAACATTTTTCTCAACTTTTTTGTGTCTTGTTTGTAAGGTCGGCTAGTTTTGGGTCCATACTAGTAAAAATGCTGGCATACTGAAGGCCAGACGGATATCAGACGTTATTCTGTCCACTAAATTCTATGCATCTCAAAATCTATGCGGAACCCAAAAATACTTATACTGGGTCATAAATAGCAGAACTTAAAAAAGTACTCTTAAATTTTAAAAAGATAGTAACTTTTACTAATTATTACATGTTAAGATTGTATGCAGTTGCTATAATTTATATACCAACTTGTTGCAACTGTTATACCACCTGTAATTTAAAAAATGTTGCCATATAGTCGGACTTCAGATCTTCTATTTCAAATTTCAAAATTAAAAATAAGACTGATGTTATTGTTATTTTATAGATAAAATTATTTTTTAAATTAAAGCAAGAATTTCCTATTTTAAGCCTTATCATACATAGCATTGAATGTACTTCCGCACTTGCTATAATTTTTATAACAATGTGGTATAATTGTTTTTACAGCTTTTAGAAATGATAAGAAATTAACCTTGATTCAAGGTTTTTTTTTTTTTTGTATGTACCTGTAAATACCTAGATGAAACTGAATCCCATAATTGCAATAATAATTTTTATAGCATCACAGAAATAATGCGTTGTGCTAAGAACCTTAGCAATACTCAATATTTTAACGATGTCAGGCAAATTTACAAGTCTGCTAACATTTTATAGCGGCTTCAAATGATAGTAAAGTAAACTTCCATTGACTGTCGCAAGTGCACAGATCTATTTTTAATTTTATTTTTATTTTTTTTTTTTTTGGTCATAAATTTTAATCAAATATCTCAAGACATACATTCGATAACATGTACACGCTGTAATTTTTATAATATGACAATATGTTTCTATTTAAAACCCAATCAATACGTTAATGTTTGATTTGTTTACACATTTGATTTAGTCCTTATCTTTAGTTATGTAAAATCTGTCCCGTATTGATAACCTGGTTATTATAAAATTTCCACAGTTATAGCTAAAGAGTGACCGATAATTTCTGATGTAGTAGTAAGTAGGGTAGTACGATAGGTAGTAGTAAGTAGTGTATGAAAAGAATATATGCATAGAAGCAACGTTCAGCTGGTACATTATGAAGTCTAAACTATAGCAAATTTAACATTCGTTTATAATTTAAAATTTTAATGTATTGCTAAGGATAACATAAAATTTCAACTACGGTCAAGTGTTGCACGATAGTTAGTACATGCTATTGTCGTATTTATGATCGTGGATCCGATCCCGACTATCACCATCTTATTTTCTTTGAGCGGTAATTAATTTTATGTGCAAATGAACACTAAGACATGACAAGTTCATTGAAAGCTTTGTAAGCGGATGTTCGAGGCAGTCTCTTAACAATAGCCTTGGGGGGAACTTCTCCATATACTACTCACGCGATGTAAAGGAATTTACTTAAGGAAATTCAGTGGTCACTATGTCAGAAATGTAATATATTAACAAATGTGAAACTCGTATTCGAAGAGGAGTATTTTTAAGCAGACTATAGAGTAACATTACCGAACCTATTTACTAAATAATGAAATTTGAAATATGCTGTAACACTTAATAGCTACTAAGCTCACATGCGACTGAGAGATTATTATCAAATCGTCCATGTCCACCCAATTTTTTTTTTGAAAATATTGATAATTTCGTGTGTTCAAGATGTTTGTTTGCTTCGAAATTAGATTGAGACGTTTCAAGTACTTTGCCAAATAGTTTATCTACAAAACTCTGCCAGTTTCTTTTATAGTTTTGTTCTAGTTTTTACTATAAGTTATATAAAATACCCTTAAACATAAAAATACATGTGCGTCTGTATGTTCCACATAGAATTCAACAAGGTTTATTAAATTGCCATAAAAATTTAGACAGTTATTGCAAACAAGTCGGCTGCGATTTCTAAAGTAGTGCAATAAGTACATGATAGGCGGCGCTCGAGTATAATATGAGCAGTCTATTAGCGAAAGAACAGTCCACAGGTTATGCGTAATAAAATCTGCTTTCAAATTATTCAGAATTATTCAAATTTTAAAATCTTATCGTATCGATGAGAGCGCCATGTAAATTAACGATTGGCCACTGGACGATGGTGAGTACACAGGACTGTTGTGCCTATGATCGTGGATAAGACCTATCTCAAAATTATTTACCTTCTTTTGAAAGGTAATCACATAGAAGCCAACTGAGCAATCAAACAATTGCAAAAATTTTGTTAATTTGGTGTTCGTCATGAAATACTAGAATTCGTTCAGTGAGCCTAAAAATAAAACTGCATGAAACATCACTTATTAAGAGAAACCCCAATACACTTGTCAATCTTGGTATCATAAATGCATTGTAATAACAATTTCGATTTTCGTTTTCAAAAGGAATTATCTTTGAGTCTATTACAGTTTAATATTACAACGTTTATGTACTACATAATGACATTTTAAACTTGCTGCAAGTTTTAAATGCTACATGCAACAGATAGATGTTTCTCTACTAGTCCTTGTGCTTCTGATTGGAAGCAAATATTGACAATTTCAAATGTTCAAGTCGTGTGGTTCCTTTTTTAATTACATTCTAGCATTTCAAATACTTGCCCATTGCATTTAAATATTGGCGCCAGATAATTTATCTACAAAACTCTGTAACCACCTTTTACTTTTCCATTTGATATTAGTTTAATGGGGGATCCAAATGTAATCATGTTATAAAAAGTGAAAATATATTTTATTCGTTGTAGGAATTTAAGAAGAGTTAATTTTGTCATGAATTTTTTTTTGTCTCATAAAAGCAGACAGTTTTTAGCTAAATTATAATAATAATGGAATTTTTCTGACACCCCGACATAACATTCGTATTTTACATTAAATTAATTCAAATTAATTTATTTATAATTTGTCATCAATTTTTGCGTTTTAAACTTATGTGAGAATTTGCTATAAAAATTATAGCAACTCTCAAATTGTCGAAATTTTATTAAATTTCTATCAAATATTAATTGAAATAATATTTTAATTAATTTAAACCATTGTCAACCACAAAAATTGGAGCTATACAAAAATATACATGTTAAACAAATTTTAAAACGACACACATTTCTCTAACAGCTCAGCTGCTTTGAAAACCTGGTTTGTGTACAATTATCCCAACTTATTTTCTATTAGGAGTTTCCTAATTTGCCGTTAGAAGTTATAATATTTGGAATTTTATTAGTCTTGGGTATTCTGTGATAAATTAAGTTCTGAACTTATTTAAATATGTTTGAAATTCATTTGTGTTTACTTTAAACTAAACTAAAGTTGCTTTGAAACCGACACCCTCACATGCCTATGGCCATGTGCATTTTACAAAATATTTCTCGCCCTGTTAATTTTAATATATGAAACTTTACATAAAAAAAAGAAAAGAAAAATCTCTTAGCCATATTATAGCTTAAATGATATTTGCATACCTCTATTCTTATAAATTTTGTCTGAAAGTAAAACACACATCATGTCACTTATTTTTAATATATGATCCCCTAACTTCCGACTCTCCTTCAGACATCTCTAATCAAAGCTAATATCTAGTTCAACGACAATAAAAGCAAAATATTGAAATGAATGAAAGTATCTTATCATATGTGAATAATAGTAACGATGTGCATACACAAAAGGTGGGCAAAATACAACGCAAAACCGCACAAAACGATAAGGAGTTCGTATAAACTTTGATAAGATAGGACACAAAAACACAGCAAAAATATTAAACAAGAGGCAAAAGTAATCGGCAAGCAACTTGCAAATTGTTACTGACCTCCTAATACAATATAAGGAAACTTAAATAATGTACCATTCCCAAAAAGAAAAAAAAAAATGCTTTTGAAATATAGACTTTGCTCAGACAATAAAACTTATCAAGTTAGCAACGATCACATTAAGTGCTTCCTTGTTCAGAAGTAACTAAATACAAATTGTAGACGATATAATAATACAGAGTTTAAGAATTCTTCTGAGGATATTTATTGAATTTCTAATGCGAAGGTGTTGATATGTTAAAAATATTAAATAAGGAAAAAGAAAAATTAAAAAATTAATTCACCCTCGAAGTAACTACCTGGTATTGTCAGCAGAATACCCTTGAAGTCAAAACGTTATTATACTATCATTAGATAATACAAAAAAAGGAAACATAATATTATTTATAAATGAAATTTCTTAAAAAAAAAAGTGGAATTTGTTCGAATTTTGAACTGTTACGATTTGTATACAAAGTTCCAACCTTATCATAGCTTATGGACTTAAGAAGAATATTAATAAAAGAAATGTTTTCGAAACGGAATGACATTAGATAATATTAATAGTCTAAATATTATATTGTTACATATATGGAGATATGAAATTTAGTATTCTAGTCTTTACATTGAATTGCTAACTATGGGGCAAAGACCTTAATTTCATGGCATTTTTTAGCTAAAAAATTCAGTAGATGAAAGTGTTGATATTTTAATAACAATATCTTATAATTTTGTATAGATTACGCATTGGAAAGTATCGCGCAGTGTCTATCTTGATTGTTTCGAACAAAATTTTAGCAACTTTCATTAGAAAAAACATAATAACTGCGATATCTACCTATATGATTGAAACAAATTGTGAGCATATGTTAATTTATCGATAGCTAGAAAAACATTTCTACATATCAACAAATACTCATTCTATGAGGCCCTTAAGTGCATCCTTCACAATAAAAAATTATTAAAATATTAACAAAAATTTTAATAAAAAATTAAAAATGATTAAAAATATTAATAAAATTATTTAAAACTGCAAATTTCGCTTTCGATTCCTGTAATTTATACAGCAAACTAAATCCGTTTGCTGTGTAAGTTAAAGGAATCAAAAGGTAGCTCATTTACGTTCAGACTCTTCACAGAAATGTTTACTTAGACATTTAATACTATTTTCTAGCATTTTGATGAGATTTGCTATAAAAGTTGTAACAACTCTTTCGATTTAAATTAAGAGTAAGACTATTGCAGTGTTCCATATCTGCTTTGAAAGACATTCCAATAGAATAGCTGCATTTCTAGGTCGAAAAGTAATCATAAGCGTACTCAACCGGCAGCGCTGAAGAGGGTCACTAAAATACCATTGAAACCGATATGATAGATAAGGAGCACAGGAGGCTCAAGTTCTTTCCTAAGTGCAAACATTTCTTTTCTAGCCGCCATTTAAGCAAAAAAGTTTCGCTAGGTTATTATTAGAAATATTTTTTCCAATATATCTTTATAAATTTGCAAATTATTTTTATTTATTACAAATTAATGTACACATACTTGAATGAACCAGTCTTAAGCCTCATAGTTGTCTCACAAACTATGCTAAATTTTAGTGACAAAGATTATGAAAATCGCTCAACGTTTTATTAAACGTCGAAGTTTTATTAAAGTCTGATTTCCAAATTTCAAAAGACGATATTGGCACAGTATTTATTTTGTGGAACTATGGTGGGAACGAACCACATTTCAAACCCATTCGGCCAAACACTTTGCTTTAGTCTTGTTTATGGCATAATAACTATAACAAAACCATTCATTGTTAGTCATTGAATCTGTAAAATTCTTCGCTTTCAATAAATTTCAATACATGTATTCGTTAGAATATATTTATGAAAATTTTGTAAATCCATCTAATCAATTTGTTAAAAGATTGCTGATTTACATAATTAGATATTGCTTTTATTTTGCCACTTTCTGATATCTGTTCACCAGCTTTACATTCGTAATTTAATATTCTGACATCCATTATAAACATTTCCAATAAAATTTTGTGTTTGTTCCTTTGTTTCGAAATACATGTGACAGATTTTATTGCCAATGGAGGATTATAAAAAGTTTAGAAAAAATGTGCAGTGTTAGCGTAATAACCACAACAGTACGCACGACGTTTCAACAAAATAGAAAAATTTCTAAAATTGACGTCAATAGTCAACTGACTTCAAAACGTATAGATTTTGATATCCACGTAAATTTAATTTTGCTCATGCACTCACACGGCGATGAGCTACGTGTTTTATTCTCATATAAAAAAAAAAATATTAAACAAAAAATTTAACTTCCTAATTTCCATATAAACATTCAAATTTATAACGTATGAGCGATAACACATACGAGTATTGCCCGGTACATCAGACAACACCCAAGAAAAGGTGCGATACCTAATTATGGGGTAGCTCTTGTGGCAAAATAATTGCTCTTGCATAGCACTCACGCTTCTATTGCTTTATCTGTAGCGTCAATTGACATTTATTTGCTCGATTACTGTTTGTGTCATCTGCGTTGTTGTTAGTTTGTCGATAACATGCCATGTGAACAAACGATCGAATGAACGAATGCACACCTTCATAGCTCTTATCGCCGCCGCCTGACGTAGTGGTTTCATGTTTTACATCTGATTCTTCGGTAGTTGAAATGCGTAAAACAAACGCTCAATTAACGCTGATGATTGATATGACGTATTTAACATGTCGTTAACATGTTGCCAACAAATGTTATAGTTAATTTGACGTTGATCTGCTACATATAGAATTTTAAAATGTAAAAAGGTATAGGAAATTGTGTGAGGATAAAGAAATCAGGAAATATTTACATACCGCATTTCCGTTCCACATGAAGGTGAAATTGAATTGAATCGCAATGGAGAAGGAAATGGCTTGGATTTTCTAGGCTTAGGTTGAGAATTTGCTATACAAATTTTAGCAAGTCAGAAATTGCGAAATTTTTGTTAAATTGTTGTGAGGTATAAATTGCAATGACATTTGATTTTAGTTCGTTCACTCGTTGTTTGCTACAAACTTTAAAACATTTTTCTTTCATAAAATGAGTTTAAAAAAAAAAATTTCAAAAAGGAGTATTGAGGATAAAGAAAACAGGAACTATTTATATTCCAGATTTCCGTTTCGCGCATGAAGGTGAAATTGAATTCGTCGCAATGGAAAAGGAAATGGCTGGCATTTTGTGTAAAATTAGCATGTGTGCATATATAGCTGTAAAATGCCATCAATTTTTATGTTCTAGGCTTAAGTTGAGAACTTGCTATAAAAATTATAGCAAGTCAGAAATTGCGGATTTTTTCTTAAATTGTTATGAGATATTAATTCCAATGATGTTTAATTCCCACTAGTTGTTTCCTACAAACTTTAAGCTTTTTTTTTTCTTTCATAAAATGAGTTTAAAAAATTTTTTCGAAAAATTATTTTTCTCATACAGCTGGATATTAGTTAACCCTCTCTAATCCATCCTCACAAAACCTACAGCATTCAGTCCCAGACACACACTTAAAAATCATATTTTGACTATAAATGAACACGTTTTAAATCTTTTCCTTTTAAATCAAATAAAATTAAAATTAAAGTTAATAAAAAAGTTAAAACTAACAATGCTTTGAATATGAATTGATGAACTGTCTAAAACTAGTCTGTATTATAATTTACACATTTTTTATGATAGAAACATGAGTAAATTAACATTCTGAGATCAAATAACCAGTTTAAGACAAATTTGATTAACGAAATTTATAACTAACAGTATCCAACATTTGATATTATCTAAAGGAAATATATAAAGTAATATATTATAAAATATCTCTATTGAAAAAAGATGTTTTTAAGTAAGTCAGTAAAGTTATTAAAAAAACTACTCTTCTGTGTTTCCTTGAAATTTGGAACAAAATTTAAGATTGCTATAATTTTTCAAAGTAAGCCACCAACGGCAATAGCAACGGCTATAAAATGGCACGAAAACTTTTTCAACTTCTAAGGAAACATCAATCTACGTGCTATAATTTGCGTAGCAACCTCAAATAAAGCATTGAACAGGATCTGCTGTTTAAGGAAAGACATTATCAGAAACTTCTACTAAGCTTTAATGCTCAAACAACGAACGAGGTAATTGCTGCTCAAATATACCATGACAATATAAGGAATTGAACTCATGACATTTGATGCAGCAGCCGCATATATTATATTATATTCAGCAAAACGCGGTATTTATAAATGAAAATGGACTAGGATTTGTGTGTGTACTGGGGGATGATGAGTACATGTTTCCATGCAGTCTTAAATTTCATTTATCCAAATGTTAAAATTTACCAAAAATCGATATTGCGTTTTATATATAAATAGAAATTTCGTATGATATAAATCATTCTCTTACCAGTTCCATAAGCATTTGCTTTCAACTTACCTAAAAAGAAAAAAAACAAACGAATTAGTATTTAATATCAAATAAATAAATAAATTTAACAAGTTTTTTAAAATTTTTGTTTTAGTGAAAACAATAAAACGCCGCTTGATAATAAATATATGGTGAAAGAAAAAGGAAATATGTTAAGAAAGTATAAAATGATAGATATTGGAAAAAATCATCAAAAGAGATTGACATTAAAGAGATTGAGATTGAAAGAGTTTGGATGAAGAAAGTATAAAATAATAGATATTGGAAAATATCCATTGGAAGAGATTGGCACATATTATAATTATATATTGTAAATTATAATATACAATTATAACTCTGCCTCGGGCGGTATGATATGATACGAGAGAAGCTAATTGATGTTTTATGTGTTTTATACCGATAAACTTGATGATAGACAAGATTTTTATAGAGCCATTTCAGGGTAAATGTGCAGGAAGCTAATTGATGTTCTGTATGTTTTATACCGATAAACTTGATGATAGACAAGATTCTTATAGAGGCATTTCATTGTAAATGTCTAAGACGATTGATGCTATCTTCCATATAACTGGAGCCACCCGCTGTATATACTTCACCGATCTATATCTAGTAGGTGTCAAGTATTGCGAACAATTTTGTGCAAGGAATATGGATAAGGAAATGTGTAGGAACAAAATAACAACTTAACATTCTCGACTAGGCGTTCACGTATGAAACACTTCGAAATAAATTGTCACCTGTTGTTTTTTCGGAACTACTCTACATGGCATAAAACATTAATTCTTGAATGGAACCCAATCATTTGTTTGTCGAAGCACTACGGCGAATTGTGCAAAAAGAAACAAACATGACGAAATGTTGTCTGCCCTGGCATTGCGAGCTCTATGACATTAATCAGGCGGTTTTTTAAGCAATGAGAACTTGCGATATATCGTATAGGTCAAGCAACGTACATTCCTTATTTGGCACTCGAATTATATACGCCTATTTCGCTACAAATGCCAATTTCTGAAATTAAACTTTATATAATTGTATTTTTTGTTGTTTTTGTTTGTTCAAAACTTAAATATATTAACGATTCTCAATAGATTTACGTGATGTTTTGCTAAAAATCGTTCACAACAACTGCCGTCGCATCGATAAATTTAACAGCAATTTGATTAATTAAAAAAAAAATGCCCCCACTTGAAGATCATAAAAGTAACCTTAACAGTAAAAATATTATTTATGTTTTGTGCATTCTAACTCTCTAGATGTTTTAAGAAACGAAAGAAAACAAAAAAATAGTTTGTAAATTTAGAACGCCTGAGAAAATTGAGAACAAAAAAAAACCAGTCATTCGTATTTCGAATATTTTAAAAACAAAACCGCGTGTTTGCTGTCAATTTCAATGACGCATTAAATGCGAACTGTTTAGTATTTCTCTCAATGCTATATTTCTATTTTTCTATATTCTGGCTACTTTTTTGTGTTTAGAAATGTTGTTGAATAGTGAAAGAATTGAGAAAATATCAAAAAACGTCATATGACGCCTTCAATAAGATTTACTCTTGACTGACGTCACAGCAGCGATTATTGAATGAAATCACAATGTTGCACGTAATTCTGTGCGTGTTTGGATTCGTTTTCATTTTTTAAGTCGTTTTTTTGTTTACAAAACTAAATATGGGCGTCATAGACTCCTTTGTTGTTCCTTTAAATAATATTCGTATCTACAATATTTATAAATATTATATTATATTAAAATATTTGTGGTGTCAATAACAACGTAGTTTTTTTTTCAACACCTCATAATCATGATCTTTGTCGTTAATCACAAGTGCGATTTTTCATTCTATTAATTTATTACTTTATAAAAGCCGCTTACACATGTCATCTGATTGTTTTGATTGTAAATTATTTCAATACTCGTGTAGTAGCAACGAAAATCTTGAGTTGCAAGTCATTGCTAATCAAGTCCAGTTTTGTGATCTCTGTTTTTTTCTATTTCTCGATTTCGATATGTTCTCCTCACATATCATATCAGAATTAAGGCAAATAACAATCGATATTAGAGGTGTTGAGAAAATAAACCTTTGAGATTTCCTGTTTAGATAATAGATTACAACATCATCATAACCAGCTAGCATAGACATTATTGATTAAGTATATGGCAAATATTTTGAAGTCTAAGGTTAATTAGTGATTTTTTTTTCATGTTTACTTCGTTAACGTAGAAATTCGCTTATTTGAAGGGGGCACTGAGGCAAACAGTAGCGTTAATTGATTAAGAAACCCACTACAGTGTGAGTGATGCCGATAGGAGCGTGGAAATACGTTAAGCGACCAATGATTTTCACTAAATCTGCTAATTTGTTTCTGTGATATCCTAAGGGGCGTGGCCTATTTTTGTTTATATAACAATTTCCACAATTCTGACAATTTGTATGGGAGGCATTACAAGGGGCATGGTTAATCAGTAAATTTTTTCAAAAAATCTGGAAAATTGCTCAATTTGTGTGGGAGATAACAGAAGGGGCGGTTCTACTTAGCCCATTTACAATCTGCTATCTGTTTTAAGAACTTTCATAAAGATTTACGACAACAAATCAGCCAGACGAATAGACGAATAAAAAGCTGTAAAGCACATTTGGGCAAAGGATATTTTCTACTGTAAACACTTCCTTGTGGGTGTTACATTATTGTCGTATCGAATGATATTTATTTTAGCTCCTTCGGATGGGGCTCTCTCATTAAATATAATACCTAATTTGATACAAAGGTGAGATTTTTGGTAACTTAATATCTCCTCATATTCCTCAGATTTAAGGAATTTTGTTCACAAGCTGAAATATTATTATATAATTCTTATATCGCCCAACTATTTAATTTATAAAAGCTTGTGTCAAACAAAAATATGTCAATAAGTGCCAATTCAATTAGCAGTTTTTTTCAATTGAAATTAGCAGTTTTTCGCATAATATTGGGACAAGAATTATGCGGGAATTGATAATTTTCTCTTAATATTGAAAAGCAGCTACAAATATCGATAATTCCTGCTTAAAATTGAGAAAATATCAAGTAAAAATGCAAAGTTCCAATTAATAATGAGAAATGATCAATTAAAAATGAGAATTACTACTTTATGTTGAAGAAACATCAATTGAAATCGCGCAATTCAATTTGAAACAGAAAGCAAACTTAGTGAAATATTCTATTTGATACTTTTTGTATTGAGAAAATTACAATTGAAATTGAGAGTTTCTTATATGAAAGTGATAAATCACATCAATGGGCAATGACTGTTTGCAAAATGTACTCCAATAATATTTTTCTCAATTTACCCAAATATCGTTATATTCCTCTGTTTACAGCAAATTATAAAAAAAAACTTGCACAACAGAGCTTTAATTTATGTCCCAATAAAAAATAATGTTTTAATTTAAAATTTTTTCACAAACGAATTTTTGAAAGATGTTATCACTTCTATAGCAATTCAAATTCGACAACGTAGCTATTAATTATTCGTTAACGTGATGCAATTAATTGTAATTAAATACTTTTTTTTTGCTCATTGATATGAATTTCAGTACTTGCCATAATTTTTATAACACCATAAAAAAATCTGCCAAAATGATAAGTGTGCATTTTGAAGTTAGCGTAAAATAACTTAGATAAATATAAGTAGAATGTGATATAATAAAATTGATTGATTATTCTTTTGTGTGCAACTTTATCAGTTTAATTTTAGCTGATTACATTTTAATCATCCGAAATATAACTATGCAATTATCATAATTGTTTATAGCACATTATAAAATGCTCGCAAACGGCTTTGTACTGATATTAATTAAACTCAATTTTAAAGATGCATTTCAAAGATGATGTGCTTTTTTTTGGCAACACTTTTTAAAAAACTTTATATACACAGTTTTTTGTTTAATGTGACTGAATATAAATTACAAGCTGTTGTTGGTCATTATAAAGAATATCACTGTTATAACGTTATTTTCAAAAGTAGATGTGGTTTTAAAGATGCCATAATTTGTATATCAATTTAAATTCCCAGACTTAATCATCATACGAGTATATTGTTTAGTGTGATGATCACTACAAAGAACTCAATTACTTGCTAAAGTTGTTATAACAACTCAAAAATCATAAAAAAAATACTTAAAATTCAACAGAAAATAATGTTTGAGTGTTCTAAGTTGTCGCGTTAAAAATGAGTTTATTTGAAAACTGGCATTTTATAATTGCTAAAAAATATAAAGTAGTTGAGATAAAGACCAACTTAAAAAGTGTCAGCTAATCTTAAAGTTTTATTATTCTTTTATCATTCAATAAAAAATATCATTGTTTCGTAGTTGCTACAATTTTTATAGCTTTCTATAAAACGCCGCCAAATAGCTTTATGTTTAGAACAGCAGCACACTAAATAAGATGATCACAAAAGTGATATATTTTTGTAGCATTTTTTTTAAAGACTACGGGTTTATTTACTATTTAGTGTAACTGCGTTAGAAGCTGTTTTTATTCATAACAAGGAGTGTTTTTTTAATACTACATTTTCTTAAAAACAACTATTTGTGTAGCAACTCAACAGATTCATTATTTACCACAATAATTACTAGTTAAAAGGTATTTTGCCAATACAGTAAATGGTATAATTTGCGTATTAGTAATTTTTTTAGCGTGTGAAATTAGCGAATTCATTTCAAAAAGTTTGTTTGAAAGTTCCTGTAAAATTTATGCTCACTTAGATAATGATCTGAATATGATTTCATAGCAAAATATTGGTAAATCTTAATATATGCTAGCGAATAAGTTTGTATTTACGTAATTTTATGAAAAAAATGTTTGTTTCATAATTACTGTAATATTTTATAACAAATGCTTTTATATTCCAAACAGCAACAAATTAGGTAAGATACTAATACTAATTTAATAATTAATTCTAATCATGAACATGAATTTCAAAGATGATACGTTTTGAAGAGTTTGTGTTTTTTGCTCATTACAAGGTATAACATCACCGTAATGTTATTTTAATGTTCCATTTCCTTGAAGATAGATTTTTCAAAGATGCTATAATTTTTATAGCAACTAAATATCGTTGATTTATTTACTACGTATTAACAGTAGGAATATTTTTTGCCCTTACAGCTTATTAAATGTTTGCTATAATTTTTTATAGCAAATTAAAAAATCTTCCAAAAACCATTTCAAATTCAACCGAAACAAATATTTGGATACTCAGCGTTATCGTCTTAGCAAACATTTTAAAAATGCCTATTTCATGGTTGCCATAAATAATACACATTTTGTAGCGTATCAGATAAAGAGCAGAATTTGATTTTATAGCAATATTTTGGCTAATGCCGATGTGTCTTTGTTTTATTAATTTGCACCCAGATTATTATTATATATGAATTTTCTGAAAAAATAAATATGTTTCAAAGTTAATGCAACTTCTGTGTTAATGTTAAATAATAATTTTTGGTGATAAATATTAAGATGCGATTTAAGAACAGAGTAGAAAGTTAGACAAGGCTTAATTAAATAGAAAGCAATTAGCAGATTCCTATAGATTTTTTTACTGCACGCAACTGGGAACAACGCAATAACAACAGTCACAAATGCGATAAAGGATGATTTAAGTGATGCTATAATTTTTATAGCAACTTAAAAATTGCCCAAAATAGCTTTTAATTAACTGGAAAATGAAGTATCGTATGGTATGGTATATTTTACAGATGTCATTATTTTTATAGCAACTCCAGTATATTATAATTAAGTTATTTCGTTGTCATTGTAGTATCATACAAATATTTTCCCTTTCTCTCTTTCGCTAATTCACCTTTAATTTCATTTTAAATGATTATGTCGGCAAGTTTCTTCGCTCTTTTTTATTTCATATCAAAACTTTCGTTTTGAAAATTTCTATGAAATAACCGCTTATAAAAAGGAATGGAAAATGATAGAAAAACGAAATGAATGGAAAACAAGAAAATGTGTCAAAAACTATCTAATAATTTTGATATGACATGAATTTATATGAAGTCTTTTGCCATTAACATAATTACGGTATGATGTGGAAGTGGCGGGGATGTAAAATATGTTGCTCTGATTACAGTGATGATGACGACGAAAATGATTATAATGATACAAAGAAAGTAACCCAAATTAAACAAGGCATTAGAGTATGTTAAAACATTCATATCAAAAACGAATACAATTGAATATATATTAATATAGTAAATATGCCGAATAAATATTCTAGTATGAAATTCCCAAAAGTCTAGTCGAATCATTCACAGAAGAAGAAAAAAAACATTTGCTATTTGCAAATATACTAGACGAGTGTACATATTCGATAGAATGAAAAAAAAAAAAATTGATATATAAAGAAATACAATCATCAATTCAAGACCTTGAGTGTCTATTCTATCTGTTCTGTTCTGTTCGAGACCTAAAAAGAAAGTAGGTTTCTTAAATCTTGGCGAAATACATAGTTTATTTGAAGATATTGCACAAAAGGAAATGACAATAAAACAGTGAATAGTATTTATTTAATTTTTTTTTACCGAATGAGGGCGAAAGAGTAGATGGGTATTTCCTTAGTATTAGAGTTTCTTTTGTTAAACATGTGAGTATCATTCAAAAGTAAATTAGAATTATACTGGAATTCCTAACCACATTTAGAATACGTTTTCCTAGCTTAATGTAGAACACAGAAATATTTTTTTTTTCGCCACACATATGGATTAGTTGCTATCCGTTAAGACAGGCATACGAGTACACGCAAAATGAATTTAATTTTTATATTCTCATACCTTCTAGTATAACGTAGGACACACTATGTTTGCTTTTCTGTACTTTAAATCGTCACAAAGAATACATAAGCTTTTGATAGTCCTTAAAAAAAAAATCTGAGTCGAAATGACGTCAGACACCGAGGCAGTTGGACGAGGAAGCCCAAATTTTGGACGAAAATATCTCATACTAATATGCAGTCTAAAATTGAAATTGACCATAATCTGTCCAGTGGAAGGAATGTTATCCATACGAATACTGAATCCGCCTACAGATGGAATTTTATAGTAAAATAAAGTCGACAGTTATATGCGACGACAAGCGAAACTTAATAGATAAATTTTATTCAGGCAAGCCTTGTCTAGTTTTTCCTAGTAATAATTACGTTTAGCGGTTGCCATAATATTGAAAACAATATTTAAAATATTACAAAATCATCTTGTTTTATCATAAAACAGCCTAAATTATATAGCAGTGTTAATTTTACATCCACTTGGGTATTGTTGTCATTTTTAAATTGCTGCCATGGTATAAATAAATGACCAATTTTTTTTTTAAACTTTTCAATATACTTTCATACCACTTGCCTTAATTTCATTGATTTTCATAAAATTGCAAGTTAATACAACATTCTCATTAGGTCATTAGACTTTCCAGCATTCTCTGTTATTAAATGATATTAGCATTTAAAATTTATTGGAGCCCTTTGAAATTATTATTAAGAAATTATCGTATATTTTTTTTGTTTTCCAAATTTCAGTCGTTTCCATTCTCTTTAAACACATCCCATTACAAACAGTTACTGCATTACAAAAAGTGATTGGAAAGTGATTTTGCTCAAGTGTATGCGTTTATTATCCAACCTACCCTACCCCTTTCACTACGGCGTTTAAGCTACAAATCTCGTTTTATTTTAATCTCAGTCAAGGTTTAGTGAACTTTTTCTGTTTTTATAATTTTTTTTTGCAAAGAAACAAAAACAAAATGAGAAAAGAACAATAAACTTAATTTTTGCGTAGTAAACGAACATCTTTCGAACGTGTCGTTCGTTAAACTTATTTATGTGATGATTCGTTGGTGATATTTTTCTGATTGTAAAATTTCAATGTTAGCAAAACGTCTAGAAGATTAAATAGATGATAATTACAATAACAATTTCGATACACTAACTTACGTTACTTTTTCAAGTTTACTATTACGTTTTCATTGTTGTAGTTTCGACTTTATATTTTTTCGCATAAAAACGAAACAGGTCTGAATAAGTTTCATTTTTATGCAAACGGTGCAACTTTTATCACGTTCCCGCTTCAACATGTGAGAATTGAAATTTTACACTTATTTTGAAATGAAAGTTTTCATTTTCATTTACATAGCAAAAGTGGCTATACGGATGACGAGGTGTTATTTTTCACTGTTGCTTAAAGATTTGCTTAATTCTATGCTCGAAATGAAGGGGAAAAATTAACGAAAATTGTTTGAAAATTTTGGTGTGAAATGAAAATATTATTAGGTAGCAGATGACAATAAAAAAGTACGTTTTTCTTTTTTTTTTTTTTTTGGAAACTATAACAATAATTTTAAAAGCTGAACCAATCAAACAGAAAAAGTTAATATCTGATTCTCATGAACGACATATGTATGGTTTTGAAGAAAATTCACGTCTTCTGTCTTTTATATTCAAATAATCGTGTCAAATAGTACGAATTTTTTCAAAAGCCATGGAAACTTTATCGACTTCAGTTGAAAACGTAAATGAACGATCAGAGCCAGACAAATCATCTCGACCGCTTTTGTACTCATATGTAGGTTTTTTTTTGTGATAATTTCTATTTACGGTAAACTCTGCAACATTTTCATCGATTCGGCATAAGAAATTCTATTCGCAATACAAAATGTAAGACAAATTCTTTGTTCTATGCTTTTATCGGCTGTAAAAATCGCAAAACACACTTAAGATGAACTACCAAAATCGATCAATAACTATTAACAAATTAAACGACAGATGGCGCTCAAATTTTGCGTTGCATCAAATTCAAAGTTGACTACATCGAATAAGAATAATCTTTTTCAGCTCTTACTTTTTACAATTGGTAACCGATTTTGATCGTTCTCTTCGAATCTACGCGATAATGCTTACGTCAGTATAGAAGACAGCTTTGCCAGCTTTTGTGAAAAGAAAAGTTTTGACAATCACTTTAAGCCGAATATTAAAATTTATGTTTAAAAAATGAAAAACGCGATCAAAATCTAACAGCACTTAGTTCCTACAACATGAACACATCAAACTTTTTATGAATCAGCTATCTTGAATACTGTCGTTGCGCTTAATCTAAATAATGCAACACTTTATTTTAAATGTTGCCTCATTATTTTATGAAAATATAAATCACTTTTATTGATATAATAAAATTATTATGCCATAACCACATGACGTTTATTTTATGAGATGACAGTGATTTAATGAGATACAAATATGCAGTACAAATTTCGATGGCGCGGTCGGGTGATAATAAAACTCAAGTGACAAATTTTTGTAGACCTCAAGAGATGAACAGAAGATTTCTCCGTTCGTTTTGTAGCCGTTCTACGCCGCGGATAATAATTGAAATATGATAACTTTGCCACTGATAACAACAATGAACTGATGATGATTGTTGTTTGTTAATTGTTTATGTTCCATTGAACTTTATTAAATATTTTGCGTATTGTTTGCTAAAAATATTTGATTAGCGGCATGGCGTATTATTGTTAAGCGGCTGGACGTCAGCAGCACTAAACACTTTTGGAACGCATTTTTCTGTCATCGCCTCTAAGCGTCAACTGGTCGTGTGGATCATTATTAGCATTGTCTCACAGCAACACCTTAAAATCTTGTCACACCACCAATACCACAAAAGTGGTTTAAAAACAATAAACTCGAAAATATTTTACTCCGAGATCAGCGTCAGCAGCTCACTCACTAGGTACGAACTGGTACCGCGTCGCCTGAATGTATCAAATATTATTTTTTTTTTTCTAATAATTTCACCTTTTTTTCTTGTTGATGTCTGGCAAGCCGCAAAAAAAAGTCGATTGCATTAAGCGTGTTATTTTGTGTTTACACTTTTTTCTGTACATTACAAATGTGCATATTTAAGAATTTCTACAAATTAAGACAAATTATTATAAATTATTTTTGAAAAATCAACAAAAAATTAAAAAACAAAAGATTGATCGATATGTGAATATAAAGATCTACAGGGGAACCAAACGTGCAAACGTTACCTTCGCATTTTCTATCATAAAATACAAAAATTTCGTATTATAGCAAATAAAAAAAGAAGAAAAAAAAAAAACAAATAGATCGAGTGCAAACAATGCGGTTGTTTTTAATCTTTTGTTTATAAATATTTGCCGACTCTAGTTACACTCGAAGAAATGTAACGTAGATTGTTACGGCTGCTAGTAACTGTCGATTAGATGAGAATTGTAAAAAGGAAAAGTGTTCATGCTAGGTTTGGATACTGATAAAGGCAATTATGATTTTTAACAAATTTGCTAAAAAATAGAGATTTTTTTACGAGTATATTCAATATTCAGTAAATGTAGATTTCCAGAGTAGTTACCGCTATCGGACAGTATTATTTATGCATGTATGGCCACGATAAAACTCGGACACGGCCCTACTTGATTCTTGCTTTTGTCCTTAAAAACGGAAACGATTAATTACTCTTCAAAAACTACAGTTTTCTATTGTCTTGTAATAAAAAAAAAATAACAAGAATAACGTTTAAAATACTATAGTCGAAAAATTTAAGAAAAGATTGAAATTATATGTTTCTAAGGGAATTAATAAAATGAATGCAACTTTTAAACACGTAAAAAACTGGCTTGTAGCATGCAAAATACTAGTAACAATTAAGTATTTCTAAAGAAGATAAACTGTGACATCAATAAAGAATCAAAGTTGACTACATCGAATAAGAATAATCTTTTCCAGCTCCTACTTCTTACAATTGGTAACTGATTTTGATTCTGCTTTTCGAATCTACACGATAACGCAAAGAAGAAACATGCTTATGGTACAAAGTTATTTGGTACTAAACTTTGAAATGTTGAAACTCTCCTGAATGGAAAATTGCAAACAAACCTAATTAACTAACATTCACCTTCGAGCGTATGGATTCCCACTTTTTGTACTGATATTAGCAGCTGATGATTATTTTGGTTATTTTCGAAAGAAACAAATCTTCTTCATCCTCGGTGTTTTTTCTTCTTCTTCTTCTTTCTTATGCTGTTTTGATTTTTTCTCACTTCAGTGAAACTAAAATTGTTGCTGATATTTCAATATAAATATTCATCAGTTGGTCTAATTTCAATAGACCCATCACAACTGCTACGGCCGCATTTCGCGGAAGGCAGCTACAGGCTGCTCTTGTTGGCTGTTGTCATCTAGAAGATATCATCTCGACAATTGACAGACTGGCTATAACAACATCAAAAACAACAACAACAACAGTTGCGCGATAACGACAACGACAATAGAAATATCAATCTGGCTATATGGCATTTTATAGCAGGCGATATTTTGGGGGCTTGTTCGTTTGCGTTTATTTTATCACAATGAGTTGTCGCCTATTATTTGAGGGGGTGGCAAAATAAATGCCAGTGTGGTTTGTACGAAAAGAAGATGCCGTTGTTAATATGAGCTGAAGGGGTTTTTGGATTTTTAAAAACTTTTCTTGTGACTGTCAACTACACGTTGTGTCACTTTATGTTTGCCGCAATTTGTGTTGGTAGCATGATTTCTTCAATGAAAACACACAATTTGGCGAAATTTGTATTCTGTTTATTTTTGAGTTTATAATTTTGAGGATAGATTACACTGCGTTTTGGTACTGATTTTCAAAATATCACAATTTCTGTTTTTGTGTCAAAATATTAATATTCATGGATAATATTTTTGTGGAAGAAATTATAAATATATAAAGAAAATATACTTTGCTTCATCACCAGAAAGTTTAAACAAAATATATCACAACAAATAGAATATTATGATGGTGCAAGATTACAAACAAAAAACAATAGATGTTGTAACCAAATAAAGATAATAAGAAAATCAGGTGCGAAATTGAAAACAGTGCTTTTTAGAACTTCACCTCAAGAGATTAATTGGTTCCCACAGCTTGTGGGGGATTTTTACTTTTAATAAAACAATTTTCGAAAAATATCGTAACTTGTTATTTTTTAAAATATATGCTTAGTCCTTATATAAAAAAGTAATACACGTTCTTTCTGTCCCAATTGTGCCACCTTGGGACACCTTTTTTTTAGCAAAAACTAAAATACGACACTTTGTATTTTTCTCAAAATTTTTTTTTTTCGAAATTGGACATTCCTTTTATGGAGGCACAATCTATTATTCTGTCTTCAACAAATTATGCATACATTACCCTCCTTAAAGACAGATATTATTGATTATAACTACAGCGAAACAACCCAAAACTTCATATCACATATCTTAACAAATCAATTTTGAGGAATGATATCAGGATCTTTAGGAGGTTTAAGGCACGATTATTTCGAACGAGATAGAATTTTTGCGCATACCACTATATGATCTATGTGTGTGGAGATTATTAGCAATATTTCATATATAACGGCCACCCTAATGCTTATGCACATCTATATTTTCCATATTTTCCTATTTAACCCGGTATTCCGCATTGTTTTAACTCAAAAAAAAAAAAAAAATAAATTTTCAACCAATAAGTATGTATTTGTTGCAAAACAATTTGTTCTTGCATATTTTTGTGAACATCACTTCCTGTCAATATCTAAAAACATACTTTACGCAAAGGATTTAGCACATTGTTATGCGATTGGCAGTAAAATTAAAATACTATAACATGGTGCAGAACGGAAGTAATTTATTTTATTTCCCTCATAAAATCATTTAAAAATACATTTTTTTTTTTGAATTCACATGACTTGAAGAAAACAGGCTCTACACATACAGAGAGATAATATATAAATAAATAATATAAATTCTTGTATATTATCGCCAGTCAGTCAGAAGATGAAGCCATCACATGGTCATCGTCATTATCATCATCATCACCATCATTCACATCTACACGAAAGAATGAATGAATGAATGAAAAAGATATAAATGCTGGTTTTCTCGTCGAAGAAAGGTAAACCTTCTGAATACCAACAAGTGAAAAATACTAAAAATAATAGCGAAATATGAATGTGTTTGCATTTGGCTTTGTTGGCGAACAGGTTAATGCATTTTTGCCGTTAGCATTTAAGGGATAACAAAAAAAAAACAACACAAAAAATACGCGCACATGAGTTGCCATTGTTGGCCGAATACCGACACTCATTCAACCGTTCCCATTCCAGTCCATGAGCCTACCTACCTACACAAAATTCAACGAAAGATGAGGATAGAGGATCCAAGAACTGAAGTAAACATAGGTAAACTGATTATCTCGGGTGCGAAGGTGGCGATCTTTAACCGTATGATGATGTTCGCGATTATCATTAAACAATTTCAGACGATAAATTGTCTTAATGATGATTAAGAGCTTTATCGAAAAAAAAAACAGGAGAGATGTGGCTTTTATACAACAAAGAAATTCCGCCAAAGTGCAACAATAAATGGCGGGAAATCCTAAGAAAAGAAACTATTTCTGCTACCATTTCTTCTTGATCTTCTGTATACATTCCGAACAAAGAAGCCATGTGGTTGATGCCATAATCACAACAATGTATGGCTTTTCCTCGAAATATGCCAAAAGTGATGACAGAACGGAGAATGGACATATCAGTCAAAAGGAGAAGTACAATATGGGTAAAAAGGAATCTTATATCGTTTAGATGAATACAAGGTGTGCGCTGAAGAATAGTACGTTGAAAAAATGAATATATGAATATAAATATGAATGCTATAGGGCAAGAAGACTACTTGTATTTTTTATTTTTATTTTTGCATTTCTGCATTTTTGTATTTTAGTCGGTTTTGCATTTGCATTTTGTATTTTTGTTTTTATTTTTGTTGTATTTTTGTACTTTATATCTTGCAGTTTTATGTTGTATTGTTTTATTCGTTGTATTGTTGTACTATTGTATTTGTTGTATTTGCCCTATTTGTTGTATTATAGTATTTTTTTGTATTGTATTTGTCGTATTGTTGTAATTGTTGTATTTATTGTATTGTTGTACTGTTGTATTTGTTTATGTATTGTATTTTTGTATTCTTATACTGTTGCTCTATTGCTGTATATTTACATTTTCGTATTCTCCATTTTCGACTTATGACATGACAAATGCTGAGGATCATTAAGCGTATATTTTTGATAGTTAATTATTAATAACTCCTTGTCTAATTGTTTTTCTTTTTTATTGCTTATTGCTCATTTTTGTACTTTATATCTTGCAGTTTTATGTTGTATTTGTTGAATTGTTGTATTTGTTGTACTACTGTACTTGCCGTATTTATTGTCTTGTAGTATTTTTGTATTGTATTTGTTGTATTTATTGTATTTATTGTATTGTTGTACTGTTGTATTTGTTGTATTGTTGTATTGTTGTATTTGTTGTACTGCTGTATTTGTGGTATTGTTGTATTTGTTGCATGTATTGTATTGTTGTATTCTTGTATTTTTGTACTGTTGCTTTATTGTTGCATATTTACATCTTCGTATTCTCTATTTTCGTCTTGCGACATGAAAAATGCTGAGCATCATTAAGCGTATATTTTTGATAGCTAATTATTAATAGCTCATTATCTAATTGTTTTTCTTTTTTATTGCTTACGATCTAACCTTGAAAGATTGTTTCAACGATCTGCTGTTAGGCGCCATCTGTTGTTTGTTTATTTCCCCGTAAACATAAAATCTCGAATAAAGTTAAAATTTTTATTACAGATTTTTATGTTAATCCATTTATGAAATATGGTATTGAAATGAGACTTCTGCTTTCGATTCATTACATATTTCACTTCACTGATACCAAAAAGAGTACTAGAAAGCGTATTAGAAGCAAATAATAGCAAAATACAACAAAAATAATCACTTGCAAAAAAACATGTGTAAACCGCGTTCAACAATTATTTCAAATATGTTCGTCACAACATAAAACAAGCGCAAGAAATGAAAAAATTCTCACGATGTTTAATGCGGAAAGAAATGATTTGAGCGAGGCAAGAAATCGCCTAATAATTTTTACATTCACCTTAGCATTTAGCAGCGATAGATATCTCTGCTAAATGCTAACAATAACAATTATGTATAATTGAATACAAAAAAAGAAAAAACCTATTTATAAATTGGTATTGGCCGTAGAGCATTAGGCTATTGCCTAGAATTCGAGATTCGAATTGTAACACGCATGCGGTTAGTGAATGGCTTTTTTGGAGAGTTTTGTCTGTGTTTTTTTTTTGTGATTGAAGTTTTCGTTTAGGCCAAAAACTCATTAAGTTTCATACCACATTCCCACGAACATTAACCTCCATCGGGTTCTATGGCGGAGCCTTTCAATGGGCGATGTAACGTGTTAAGAATTTTTAATAAGTTAATAAGGAAACTTATAAATACACATTGAAAGTGTTTTGAGAAATGGGATTTATATTTAGGAATAGCATGTAGAACTGTTGCCATAAATCTCCAGGAATAAAGAAATCGCGTACTGACTCTTATTTTTATACAAGACAGTTGGCACAACACGATATAGTTTGGTGGAAATAATACATTTTCAGGTTTCAAAATGCTTCTGTAATTAAGGGTAATATTGTTCATTATCTCCACCTAAGAACAAAAAGTATTAATAAAAACTAAATTTATTAATTAATTAATATTTATTAATTAATTAATTTATTTATTAATTAATAAAAACGAAATCTGAAATTAATATTGCATTGACAACTCTTAGTTTTTAGCGATAATTTAACATGATATTCCATATGTTAGCAATACTACGAGAATTTCAATTTTATTTATTTTTTTTTTTTGTGAAATTAGAAAAAAAATTACTTCTCGATTCAGATCCACACACCGCGAAGAAAAACATATACATATGCTGGGTTTGTTACTACAGTCTTCTCGAATATTGAGAAGGAATCAGCAAATGAATCTCCGATGTTTCACAAAGAAAATTAGAAAATAATGCATGCCATAGTTGGTATTAAAAAATCTTAAGATGAAATACCTAGTTTGTGGCGAAGTAACTGATGCTGCAACTGTTAGCAAGATTTTTTAATGAATGTACTGCGGATTCAAGGTTTTCTAGAGTTTGTGTTAACTATTGCAATACACTATTTTATACAAAGTGTAGTAAAAAATCCATTATTGTGCTTGACTTTGAAGGCTTTATTTAGCATATCTAAAATAAAGCGATTTAGGTCAAATATGCATTATTTTGTTTGATAACCTGTTACTATTTTCAATGTAACTGCGATATCATACGCAATCCTAGTCCCTACTTTAGCAAAAAACTGGGACAGTTGATTTCAAAAGCTTTGCTTGAGGGGAATTTTTCACAAGCAAATTTAAAGGCACGAATGGGCGACAATCATTTGGTGCCAGGGCCGGACTATAAAGTGAATGCATAAGAACCTCCCTGTCAAGCTAGGGGAGTTTGTGTTGTCCATCTTTTACTCGCGGTCAAACAATATTGTGCCAAGCAATCACAAAATTGTTTGATTTTTTGAGTACAAAATCAAATTTTTCTAACGCCATCTACCGTAAATCGGACACACAAGATACAGTCATTACTGAAGCCATCTATAAAAACAATATTGGATTACTATAGCTTATATATATTCGAATTTCACAAAAAAAGAAAGTCATTAATTAAAATTTAATCATTGAATTGCAATGGCTAAAATGTCATAGTTTAAATTCCATATATTGCGTGTTTATAATTAATCACATAATATATTACATATTTTTTGAGTGTATAAATGTTTTATCCAAACATTTCCCAAAAAACGAAAAATGATCACACTCTGTCTAACTATGTGTACTACCGCATCTTTTGGCATTTCATCAAGCCGGGCAGGCACTGATGCCGGTGATGATGGTGGTTGTTTGGTATTCGCTGTTAATGCAAATATGGGCTATGACCGCATATAACGAAAAATGCATTAAAACATGTAACGAAATTTTGCAGTTTGCTTGTGAAATACTCAAAAACCGGTTATATTTATTTTGGCCAGCGAATTAAATGCAGACGCTGATGATGATGATAGTGATGGTAATGGTTATGCCGATGATGACAACTCCCAAAAACAGAAACAAACAAAAAGTGGTTATAACACAGACACAAATACATTAATAGAGAAAAAGGAATACTGCTATTGCTGCCTCCTCCCTTGAAGTTGATGATGAGATGGCGGTGACGATGATGAAGATAACGCTGAAGTCATGAGACTTTGAAATTTGCAACAGACACAGCCATCGCTTGACTGTTTATGCGATATCACCGTGAACCGAAAACCAAAACTACCCAATGAAAACTGGTTGAGAAAGAAGTGAAAGTTAAAGCGCTCGAAAACAAAGTACATTTTTTCACATTTATTGTAAAGTTAACAATAAAGTGGCAGTTTGTACGTGAGTTTGTATGTTTTTCACAAACCTTCATGAATAAGAAATTACAGTAAGCTTAACTACCACAACAACTGTCCAAGTAAGAGATATTAGGCAATATTTTACAGGTGCTTGCGGACCGTCGGGCGGACGGACGGACGGACACACAGGCTAACAAACCTTCCCGGTAACTGATGTACGCATGCCATATGGAAGGGAGCTGGAAGAGGACCACAAATTGATGAACGTGTGTGATAAAATAAAAGCCAACAAAATTATTAACACGATTTAACGACTGTTGCTTTGATTGGCTTTTTCTCTTCCTTCTATGTTAAACGAATGTTAAACTAAGATTATGTTAATTTGTTGGGCTAATAAAATAATTTCCAAAACAAAAAGTCATAAATTTAGTATGCATTTATTTTGCAGGGGGGAAAAAATCTTGCACAATCATCTTTTTTGTTTTTGTTTTTGTTTGGGACTAAATTTCGTAGTGTTCCCATTTTTTTGACGCTTTTTTTTTTTGTTAGTTATGAATGAACATAGTGTAAATTAACTTTAAAAAAAACTATGAATTAAACACTTTTTTTTTGTTGCCGCAGTTTTTTTTTGTTGATGGCGTTACTTGTCATTAATCGAACAATTTATACAACTAGTTTGAATATAGAAACATTACTAAATCATAGAGGAAATTGCTGACATCACAGAATTACAATATCTTCACATTTATAAACATTGCGGTGTACAGTGGGGTGCATTGAACGTGTAAGAGAGAAATTTTTGGCAAAAATCTTGTTTATGGTTTTTACATAAAATTTGCCTGTTGCAAACAAGTTACCGGGAACTGATCGTTCAGAAAGCTCGCTTAAAGCGAGCTGTCAAAATGTTTTTCGTCGCTGAGTTAGCACATTGTTCCTCTGCACCAGCGCGAAGTTTGAGCGCAACGTCTCCAAGACTATGATGAAGAGATTGCATTGTAGGTGATCGTCCTGTCTAAGGCGTCGTTTGATGGGAAATCTTCACAATAAAAATCTTTGCCTATCTCCAATCAGGACTTCATGTTGGCCAGTGTCATTCGTGTCAACTTCCCAGGGATAGCAATATAAGCAGGAAAACCAAACTTGACCAGATGGTAAGGGCTATTCTTAGGTCTTCTCCAGAATCTGCCGCCTTAAGCAAATGTAGTCTGTTGTGGAATTTATACGTCTAACATCACACTAATAAGGATCGATCAAGTCAAACAGAGCAGATATTAAATATATGTATCTTTCATATAACGAACTCGTCAGAATCTTATATGCTTTGGGTTAAGAACTGATCCGTGGCTGTTGGTATACACATTTAGATCGGCTTTTTTAAACATGCGACATAAAGCGTTTAGATTCCAATAATCTGGCAGGTATTCCTAAGCCAAATTATGTGGAAAGCATTATGTGCATTTCCCTCACATTTTTTTTTCTTTCTCAGGTATCAACATTAGTAATGGCTGCGCTTTAGTCATACAAAAACACATCATCAAAAAATATTCTCAACACTTTCTAAAATGCCAACTAGTTGTATGTTTTTTTTTAATTACATTCGTTAAATTGAACGACTTTGGGTGCCAAATTTATTTATTGACATTTTCTTTTTAATTTTTTTTGCTTTTTGACCAAAAAAGGCTGTCAAACATGTCTCTACATCGCACAGACCGCTTCTCATTTAGACATCTCTGCCAATCTAAGATGCTCTTTAGCAAATTGTTTTGTCAATTTTCAAATGATTTCTAATTTTATTGTTGACGTCACACGTCAGACAATTCGGTGATGGCTCAATGTCGTCATTCGGGTTAGCAGTTTAAACTTTTTTTAAGTTTTCTTATATCTTAATCGATAAAACATAAATATTAATAAGCTATCAATTCGGCACATTTTTTCGTTTAACTTAACTTATTAGATTACATGATATCCAGCAGCCACATAATCAATGTGCCATAAGTAACGACACCAATAACATTGACTATCATTAACTTTGTACATTGTATATAAAATACAAAAATTGTATTTATTTCTCATTGGCAAGAATGAGAAGGCCTTTTGTTTCTAAATATAGTCTATTGCAACATTAATGTTGTCATTATATTTACTTAATGAAATTAAACTTAGCCACAAAATAAATGTAATTATAATAAGATTAAATTAGCATCACATCTACTATCAACTCATAGCATTAAATCATCTAATTGTTGTTTCAGATAGAATGAAATAAAAATACAACTAGGAGGATAATCGTCTTAATGAAATATCACATGAATTGTAAGGTAAGGGTATTACTACAAGGGCGATGTATACTAAGCACGCAGGAAGAAGCCTTAAATGTCAAACGATTATTGTGTTTTGCCTTCAGATTTATAAATATCAGCTTTTGAAATATCCAACATGTTCAAGTTGTCTAACATATCCAAGTTATTGAAACGTATTATTGCATTAGCAAGAAGGTAATTTGGTTTTCTTTATTTGGCATAGATGGCGCCTTTGCCATTTTTTGAAATGCTTTAACTCAGTTGATTAAATTATATGTTTTACCGTTACATAGCTGTAACGTAATTTTCAATTAGGTTAGTTTACTTTTAATTGCCTTCTAAATACGTAGGCGCTGGAAAAGCAGCATTTTCCACATATTCTGCTTTTGACATTTCTCTTTAATATGGCGTGAATTATTAAAAAAATTGTATTTATTTAAAATTATTTTAATTTTATTGTTTATTTTTATTTTATTATTTTTTTATATTATTTAATAGATTTATTTAATCTAATATTTTGTGCAAGATTTTAATTTTTAATATAAATAAAAAAATTGATGTTCTATAAGGAAAGATTGCAAAGACGTAAAAAAATTGAAAAGTAATTACAAAAAAAAAAACAAACAAAAAAACACGTGCCACGTCCCTCTATTGAATAGGAAAGTTAAAAAAAAAATTTAAAAAATACAGACAAACTGAATCGATAGAAGATATGAAAACACCTCTGTGTATTTGACTACTTCATTGAATCAAACATTTATTGAGAAGGAACGCGGCCGACAATTCGAATACTTCGTTTCGTCTTGCTTTGTGGGAATTGATCGTTCTCGCAAAGGCGTCATATCACCCAATGAGAAAAAAATTATCTTTACACCTTTACAAATTCGGGTAAGACAAGAATTAAATTCTGTTGAATATCGGATTGATGCGCCAGCAAAGATATATCGATAAGGATTTTTTCGCAAAAAATAATCTTTAGTGATGAAGCCCATTATTATCATGGTGATAGAAAATTAGATTATTACGAAAATGATGTGAATGGTGAGCAATATCTAGTCATGATAAATAATTTTTTGCGATTTGATTGAGCTGCAATCAACATTGTCCATTTGTAGTATCATCACAGAGAATTCAGCAAAGGGTTTATTGTTTATAGTCCGTACAATCTCTCATAACAGAAGCTAGAGGTCTTCCAAGATCGTGATCGTGAGATTTGATGCCTTTGGGCTGCTTCCTTCGAGGATAACTCAAGGTAAGGACAGCCAAGGAACGAAATGATAACGAGTGTTGAATTAACGGAGACAGGTCATCAAAAATGCTGACCATTTGGCCGATACTCTGTGGATACTATTAAAAAAATCACACTTTTTTTTTACAACTAACATTGTGTTAACTTTAATTCAGCTTATTGCAATACCCTTTACAGCCCATTAACAATTTCGCTTAATAGTTTGTTCACCACTTCAATAGTTTTGTGGCAGAAATGTTAGAGTCACATACGATGGATAAATTTGTTTATCCTTCCCTGTTAATTATTGCCCATAAATTTACGATACAAAACATTTATTATGTTTATGTTATGAGATGATATGAAACATTTCTCCAAAATTATACATAAATTTTCAAAATGAACCACTGACAGCGTCTGCTATTAAAGCAATGTTAATAAATTTGGATTAAAAGTGTAATTTATGGGCGAATTGTTAGGAGCCTACCAAAAATTTTGGTGGTGGAAGCGTTTCGTTTATATTTGCTTTAAACAATAAAAAAAAAATATGTGCAAACTAATAAGTTGGAAACATGTGGAATAATTGTCAATAAAATAAAATGAAATAGTTTTACTAAGATATGAGTTATTTAGAAATATTAAAAAATTATTATTATTATTATTATGTATAGCATTTCCGCTTGGCGAATTGACAACATGGCTAAAATGGTAAACGACATGCTTTTTGTATTTGATTTATTTCCTTACTATACTCGTATTAAAATGTATTAATTATAATTATTTGTATTTGAAATTTTTGAAATTATTGTTCTGTATATTAATTAACTACGTATTTTTTTTATATGTTATTTTAGTACGCACATTTTGTATATGTTTTTTTTTTTTTGCTTAAATCGAAAGATAAAAGCTACTTATTACAATGAATTTTAATACATTAGTTTTTAATAATAAATTAAAACATAACAATTTTCATAAAACGAATCATTCAATTTATTCGTCGAACAAACGAACAACCGCTTGCGTTCGCTTTTGCAATTCGAATAGATTTTATTTTATTTTTTTATTTTTATTTTTTGTTTTGTTTTATGTTTTATGCGAGCCAATAATGAGAAATATTGACAAATTTTTTTTTTCTTTTTTAGAAAACTCTGACAGTTAACATGACTGTTTAAGCCGATCGGGCGATGTCTGCCAATTTGCCTGGCTATTACGGTAACTGCTCTATGAAACTTATGAAACTTCTTAAGTCAAAGCACAGCCTAATACTTTCCAGCAAATAGTTAGCCGTGGAAAGTGTATTAAATAATATGATTTTTTGCATCTCTCGGCTCTTTGATATATTAGACATTATCGTAGTTTATCTATTAACCATATTAATTTGCCAATGCTGCCACTGAGCGTTGTATCGCAGATAATATTAAAATTTATCTTTCATACATACACTCGAAACAATGTTTCCCCCCATATACTATGTGGTGCACAATATTTTAAGCTTTCTCATCGCAACAGCTTGCTGCTCTATTCAATTTTTTGGACATCTTATTGATGCAATAACTTAATATGAAATGCTTAGCTAGAAACAGTAGAAATTTCACTATGACCTTCAAATAACCAGAAATTTATTTGTAATCATTAACATCGTCAATCCAGCCATCATAATTATCGTCGTCATCTTGTTCGCTAACACCACCACCTATAGTGATGCCAAAAAAAAAAAAAAAAAAAAAAAATGTGTAGTATAATTTATTACTATCTTGCTGGCTGGTTGTGCTACAATACTTTGTCGTATGTGGGTAGAGCCCTGGTCAACGTAACCGTATTGAATTTGATGCCTTCTCGACCGCTGCACGAGTGTTGCGTAGAAATAAAAAATAACAAATAATTTGAAAGCAGACAATACAATTCGAATTTAATAAGGCAAAGGAGACCTACGTCGGAATAAATTTACCCCATCAAAGAAATCAAAATATCGGGTTTTGAGGTGTGAATGTGGTGAACTTGAACATAAATCAAATTTAATTATAACATAAGTCAAATTACCTTTGAAGGAGAATGGAATGGAATGCCTGATAGATGCTTTTTTTCAGATGTGAAGAGATCTTCCGGTCGTTTCTATGGAAGTGTTAATACAGAGCAATAGCATGATGGCCTAAATTGATAATTTTATACCTATACATATTTGTACATAACATCAAGTTTAGTGTTAATTACTAATTTCCTAAAAACGTAGATACTACAACTCTTAAAAGATCAATATAGAGTGGGTGACATGAATCATGTGGGACATAAAATAAAGCATGATGATGATTTAGAGCAATTTTATGGTGGGCGATAATCTCGCTTTAAACAAACTAGTTGCACAAATAAAAATAAATATTACTATTCTCAATAAAAATTCTTGTTCCCCTGCTATAAAAAAAAAAACGAATCTTCTTACATCACATGGGCGGAATATGGTAAAGCCTCCCACATTTATTTGCAACCGATGTTTACGTTTCGTTTCGGTTTTGATATCGTATTTTTGTTTTTTCTTTTAATACTCTGAATCACATTTGAGACAACCATTCACTTCATACAATGATTTCTTTCCGATCTGCAGCCAAAATAAAAATCTACATTGATTCAGTTTTAAAAGAATCTAAAGATTCAAATATTTTAATTCGAAAACCAAAAACTAAAGGTATACTTCGAAATACTTTCGTTTCTTACAACGTATTTTCATAAAACGAATTAGTCAATTCCTTCGTTAAGCAAACGATCAACTATTTGATTTCGTTCTTATAATTCGAATAGATTTTCATTTTGAAAACCTTTTATTTTTATTGGTAATCTACCTATACTTTTTTCTTTTGTGTGAACAAATATGAAGATATGTAAACTGACAACTTTGCTTTTTTCAAAATTTTGACAGTTAACACTATTCATAATGCTTTCATTCATGTACTTTTCTTTGTCTACTATTTTTGCAGGTTTTTCTGAAAATTGGCTGTTAATTTTGAATCATAACAGGAATCATATATAGTTTCATTTCTTGGCAGAGAAAAATGTCTAGTACTTGATTGCGAAAGGAAGTAATGTTTCAAGTAATTTATTATCTGAACATACAACATCAGAGTCTCAGAAATGTTCTTAGTAATTTAAATATTTTGTCCGTATTTTTAGTTGGAAAAATTCAAAACTTGTTTGTGCCTCAAATGTTTTATAAACTGAAGCAGAATAAGAATTCTCGCTAAATTTGTTTCGAATCAAAAGGAATCAAAATCAAATTGTTTGATTGACTGTTTTAATATTAAATTAATATTTATTAAATTAATTAAGAAAAGAAGAAATGAATAATTATGAATATTCATTTAGAAAAACTGTAATATGAAGTAGACGCATAAAAGTTATTGTTATTAATTTGTCAAATTGTAAACGTTTACATTCCATTTGTTGCGTTAATGAATATTTATTTGGGATCTTATTAGGAGACGTGTCCTTAATTATCGTTTATAATTAGTGCATGAAAGTGTATTATAGTCATAGACAAGTTAAGCTTTGATTTGAACAAAATTTCTAGTAGAAAGAATTCTGGAAAAATTTGAGTTTCTCTATCACATTTTTTCCCGATATCCGCTATTGCAAGAAAGGACGTGGACAGGACAATGCTCGTTTCTAAAAGTGATGAGTCAAGTCCTTGTATGTACTGGTTGTTTCTAATCAGACTCAATTTCAGACTTAATCTACCTGTGATTGTAAGATTTATTTGTGCCAAAAATTCTGCTTTGCAATCAAGCTCTACTTTCCATTAACGTATTGTCAACAGACATGCAGAAAGATGGACGGGCATTCATTGACATAGGTTTTTATGGCGATCATATATTATTATAATACATATATTATAATACATCATGGGGTTTTAGATGAGTATTTTTAGCTATTACAAACAGTGGTTAGTATAGAAATCGACCACAATTGCGACTCCGGTCAAATTTGCTGAATTCTTCTCAACCATGACAGAAACAACCACCGATATGATGACAAGAAATGATCAAAGTTTCGCCATGATTTGCTAAATAGTATAAGAGATTATACGAATCACTTGGCCAATACGATGACAAAAATTGACCAACATTTCATCAGAATTTACGGAATTGTATAGAAGATTATACGAAACATTTGAGCAGGCCAATGACCATATATGACTTTATGGAAGATTTTCATATGATTAGCAAATTTATTATTTTATTGATAAGTTAATTTTTTTGGCTTTCTTTTTTGCAGATATAACAGCTTTTTGTTTGTAAAATCTAAAACATCAAATCAAAAGTCAAATTTTTTGTGACTCACAACCTAAACGCTGCAGAGCTTCATTTGAAACTTGTTATGACAGGGAATATCTTTAACCTCAATTTGGTGTCATATTTTATATGAATTTGTGAACAAAACAAAACAAACAACTAAAGTGGCAAATGGCAAAATCAAAAATGTTATGGTTAAACCTCTGCTATCAAAATTTTCCACAAAACCATGAAACCAGAAAATAATGAAGACGATAATAAAGACAGCTTCACGGTGGTCATTAATAACATCGTATTCATAACCGCGAGCAATCAGTTCGTAAGACTCCCCCTCAAAAAAAAAAAAATAATAATAATACATAAATAAAGTAAAATAAAATAAAATAAAAAATAAAAATAATACGTTATATAACTTTCAGCGCAACAAATAAAGACGTAAAGGCAACGACAATGGCACAAGATCACATAACACATACACACAACAGCTCATAAAGCCAAGTCGAAATTCGAATTTCAACACTACATAAACATTTCGGAGAAGTTTGCAACAAAAGAAAAAAAATGAAAAAAAAACACGTCATGTCAAGATAGAGCGAAGGGGCGGATACACTTTCTTTTGTGTTGAGAAAGGTCCGCAAGAGCACGGCAACTAAAGTTGAAATTTACAATACCACTGTGGACACGAATGTAAAAATTTCAGATGTTTATCTTTAAGACATGTTTTTATTCGTTGTATACTTTTGTACGTTTATTAGATTTTTTTTACATATTACAGTCAACATTTGATTCGATTAAAGCCAAACGAACAATATTGAAACATGTTCCACCAGCACCAGACGGAAATTAAAGCAACTAACAGTAACATGATATTTCAACGTCATTTCCCAGCACAAACCTACTTTCTATATGTTATTACTCTGCATTGGCATATATTAGACGTCTCTTTATTTTAGTTAGTGAGCTACGATATGTGTACGCTACTACTTTCTTTGTTCAAAATTGTCTATTGTTTTACACCGCTTCTCTCCTGCCATTCATTATTTACATTGAAATCAAATAATTACAATTAAAGGGTAGCAGAAGCTGGAATGATGAAATAAATTGGTATTAAAAGAAGCGTAATTAAAATTGTATTTGAAAGCATTACGTATTAATATCTCATTGAAATTGAAACCATTCATAATTTACTTTTAAAAAAATTTGTTACGGACATGATGATACTAAATATTTTTCAATGTCTGTTAAAGATGTGTATTCTATGTTAGATTGACAGAAGAAAATTGCTGTTTTGAAAAAAACTAAACTATGCCGAATTTTGGAATTGAGGTGGCCCACATATATGTATGTGTCTAAATAGGGTCAGCAATAATAATGTATAAATATTACTGTACTCTAACTATACATAAATCGTTTTTCCTTCTTTTTTCACAATACCTGAAATTTGATTAAAACAAAATCATTTGTATCAGCCATTTCTATTAATCAGAACTGCTTTTAAACTATTTCAAAAAAAAATTTTAAAAAATACAAAATGTACCTAAATATAAATCTAAAAATCTAAAATGTGTATATAAAAATGCATCGTATTTGCTAACTCATGAGTATGTCATACTCAGCGCAAACAGCGTATGAGTAGAGCAGATTACTCACGGCCTATAAATAATAGATAAAGACTCTAACTGATGAGTTATAGAAGTGAAAAATTGGCCAAAGACAGTGAATATTAATGAGCGACGTCTTGTTTCTCACGAGCCACCGCAGAGAAAAATGACTCATGAGACTCTCTGCCCATGAGAAATGAATGGTGGCTCTTACTCATAATTCATGAATGCGCTTCAGAAATCACTCATGAGCAGTAAATATTTAAAAAATGCGTGAAAAGAGTAAAGGCGTATTAAAAAAAAAAAAATGAAAGAAAGGCTTGGGTTAGTCTGGTTTCTCATGAGCCACCGCAGAGAAAAATGACTCATGAGACTCTCTGCTCATGAGAAATGAATGGTGGCTCTTACTCATAATTCATGAATGCACTTCAGAAATCACTCATGAGCAGTAAAAATTTAAAAAATGCGTAAAGCCGTATTAAAAAAAAAATGAAAAAAATGTTTGGGTTAGTATATTTATATTTGTATGTAACGACACGAATATTTTTCCTTCACAGGTTTTGTAACGCGTAACGCTATTTTTTTGTTTTTCTTTTCAAAATATGAAAAAAAAAAAAATCAGAAAATTCACCATATCTCGAAAATGAAACGGCCAGTCGTGGAAAAAATTCCCATTCTTGGCAATTCCTAAGGTCTTCTGAATAAAATATATAAAACTTCACAGAATGCCAACAAATATTTAAAACATCCGCAAAATAAAAATTTGCTGAAGTAGGCCCATTCTAAATTAATACACTTAAGCCAATGAAAAATCTAATCATCAGAATATATCTCAAACGCATTTTTCGAAAGAGACTTCAGATGGTGTGTTATCGTGGTCCATAATCCATGAGTTTTCCGACGAATTTGCTCTCTCAAACATCATACAACGCCCAGATAATATATTTTATTTAGCGCCTGACCATCTTAAAATAATTCCAAATGCACAACACCGCGATAACGGAAAGAAACAGTCAGTATTACCTTGTCTTGTTGAACGACTTTGAAGTGTTCTGTGTTCTGAAGCTTGTTGACTGGTTTGGTTTGCAAGTCGAATTCATAAAATCATGTCTCATCGTCAGGGTTACCTATTTTTCGGCTTCAAAAGTAAAGTTAAATAAAACATACGTAAAGCTATAATTTCAATGAAACATTAATTTCACTATAAAGCTTGGACCCTGCCAATATGTATGAAATACAATGCCAAATCGTTCACTAAATAAATAACACTTCAGACGACAGGTATAGCCTCTACAACAGTTGTGACAATTTAGCTACAAAAAAAATTTGCTTAATCCCTTTAAGCAGCCGTTTGAAATGATCATTTCCCAGCACTTTTTCGATAGAATGAATAGTATATGACAGACACATGTCTGCCAGCTTATCAAGGCAACGTTATTAAACTTCTCTCTGTAAGATTTGCTGCTATCCTAGCGTCATCCTTTAAATTTCATCACTCTGCTGTGTACATTTCATATCTCTTCACCATCGGCTACTGCAAATATTTACCCTAAAACTTTATACAGAAGTGCTCGCATCGCATGTACAAAGTTTTCACATAATACTCTACATACACATGTAATTTCCATGTTATTTGTTTAATACTCGAATGAAATTTTAATTTCATTTCAATTTTCTCCCCCATACGTTTACATTACGTTGCGGTGTACTCGCAAATTTGTATTGATATTGATAGCCAAGTAGCATTTCGAATTCAAAATCGAATCGAGTAGCAGGTACTCAACTTATTTCAATGTACTCGTAGTCATTCTCGTACGTTTACCTGTCCATATACGAGTACAATTTGATGAAGTGAATGAATGAAGTGCCCGCCGCTGTTATGTTTACAACTAACTAAATACTGTGTTTTTTTTTTTATACCCGGAAGTTTTAATGTAAACTTTTATTTTCCTTTGTTGCTTTTATTTTGCTGGGAGGAGAGTTGAGTTAGTACAGCTGAAAGTTTTCGAATTGATAACAAGAAAAAAAAAAACAAAAAAAAGAAAAAAGAAAAAAACAAATATGTAAACCTTATATCGTTGCCAGGAATAGAAACGAGGAAATCACAACTGGTTTGTTTCAGTGTAAACAATGAGGGCAAAAAGTGAAAACAGATGTTTCCGACGAATTGTACGTCCGCCCAACCTGTGCGTAAGTCATTGTCCGTCCTTCCGGACCAGGTTTGAAGGTGCTTGTGCGTTTTAATAAATTGCCTACAGATGTTTCACTCCAAATACGGAGCCGAGAAATGTTGTAAGATATTTTACGAACAATGAGTTATTTGTGTTTTATTTTATGAAGAAATAACTTCTTTTGCTTTTTGTCACCAGAAGATGTGAACGTGTTGACCGTTCACATCATCTTTTTCACTGATGGCAGCAGAATCTTGCACTCGCCAGGTGCAACTTGCACTCCTTATTGCGTTGTTAGCTGTTTGCTGTCTCATTATGATATTGGGCTTATTAGGTTTTTTTCTTTCTTTCTTTCTTTCTTTGTGTTGAGTTGTATTTACTGCGAACCAGACTATTTGCACTCGTCAGACGTCTATTGTAATACATTTTCTCGGAGACAGTTTATGAGCGACGCTCAAAGGTTGCTATAGGTATTGCAAAAATATGTATCGTTATCGTTCTCCCCCATTTTGATACAACGTACGAGACAATATAATAATCCCGCGTCACGTCACGTCTATTGCGCACATGTCATCACGTTTTGAATAAAAAAAAATGTTTCGCCGCTCAGGATTTGTGCCATTGCGCTTATTTTGCGTCGGGGAGATTGATAGGAAAATGTGATTGATATGTGGGAGGTGGGAGGACTCCATTATATATATCCAAGTGGGTTATTTGGTGACCTTACAGAAAGGTTACAGTGTGTCACGTGGCAGAAAGAAAAGAAAAACAACGAGAAGTGGATTTTTCATAGAAAATTAAAGAAACAGATTAAGATTTTTGAATTATTTTCCCTAAAAAAGATTAATGCATATGTTGCATCCTTCAAATAACAATTTTAACAAAAATATAGATTTCTGAGGCACTCATATTATAGCACATGTAATTTTCTCTTAAAAGTTAGTAACTACTCTAACAAAATAACTGTATCTCATCCATTATTTGGGTATAATTGAACAAATTCGATCCAAGTCCCAGCTGTATCTAGAAAAATTAAAAAAATTCCAGGCCTTTCAGTTTTTCATGGTTCTTCTCCAATTCGTTGCGTCTACTTTTGATAGTATTTCTAAATTCTGATCTTTCCAACGATCTTCCTCTACTGGGTCGCCCATCGAATGAGTTGTCATAGACATTTTGTACAAGAGCGTTTTGACGTGACCCAGCTAAGGCAATGACTGTTTTGATCCCGTCGATATCAGTACACAGCTGATAAAGCTCATGGTTCGCACGATGCAGAAACTCTCCGTTAACTAATGGATCCATAAATTTTACGGAGTGTTTTTTCCTCTTTAGTATTTGTCATGGCAGCAAGACAGCTAGAATTACAGTTGGATGGAGAGCTTTGCCAGTAAAATATTTGTTAATATCTTAATGACATCTATTTGCAAACGATTATCCTCTACTAATTTCAGATTGACATCTTTTGTTTTACATGGCAAAGATGATGGTGGTGGATGAAATTATTCAATATCAACGTTGACCATGCACCTCAAAGGTCGCTTCGCTGAAACAAATAGTTTCGTTTTTCGTCAGTCCAACTTTTTGCGGCACCTTTTCAGTGTTTGAGAAGGTTGCAGTGACTTTTTACAGTTTTCGCTCAGTGATGTCTACATCACTAGCATACTAATGCTATGGTTTTGTTGTGTTTTTTTTTATTGAAAATGTTCTCAGTTAGGTTTACTGCAGCTTTCCTAATAATGATCTGTCAAAGTATGTTAAAGGAGTCACTTTATAGGTTCTCATTCTGCCGAAAATCTGACAGCCTATATGTGAATCATAAGTATAAAATCGTACAATAAAACTTTTGGCATAACCAGTCACAGTCTGGAGAACTGTTGTAGGCGAACATTTTATGCATAAATTTCGATACTAACAGCGAAAAAATCGCCTAAAAGCATTTTACGATCAAATTATTTTGGACATATTTTTTACATATATTTTCCTTAATTCTTAAATTGTGAAATTAATTATTTGCAAATATTTAAAAAATTCGCGTAAACTAACCGTAAAATATACAAATTAAACATTGTTACTGAAAACAACAGTGTGTTAATTGTCATGACGTGACGTTCAATCAATTTTCACAAATTATTATATTTTTTATTGCTCTTCGCATCACATTGATGTTTTTTTTTTTTCTTGCCTCGCAATTATTTTGCTAGTTTGAATTTAAAATCATATTTCTATAGTAATGTAGGACAAGCTGTCAACTATTTATACACTTGTTAATATAAAATAATACAAATAAATATAATAATGATAATAATTTACTCATAGCCGTTAGGGTATATTTAGCTCTTTTTGGGGTCATTAAACAGATGCGATGTGAAATTTATAATTCTAATAGCATCGCATATAAATAAGTTTCTCAGAGAAAGCTTAAGGTATTAGCCAAAATTATGTTGTGGAAATGTTGAGCTCAAAGATAACCACTGCAGCGGTAGGCCAAATGAGGTTGATGAACATAAAATCAAAGCCATTATCTAGAAGAATCGACCAAAGTCTCTATTCGAGAGGTTAAAGAACAACTGAATGTGTTGCACCCGACCATTGAAAACAATTTGAAAGAGCTTAGAGTGATCAAAAAGCTCGATATTTGGGTTCTGCACGAGATAAAGGAAATTCACATAACAGAGAATTTAAGCACTTGCGATTTATTGCTTAAACTTAACCAAAATTTCAAAATGCTTTGGCACAGGAGGTGTAAAATGGATTCTTTTTTTTAAATACGTTTAAATTTTATAAAACGCTGAAATGCACCAAATAAATGCTAAAATACGTTAAATTTAAATACGATTAAATTTTATAAAACGCTGAAATGCGCCAAATAAATGTTATTTTGTCAATTTGTAGGTAGTGGATTTAAAGGAAGTGGTTTATTTTGAACTGCTTCTAGGGAACAAACTCATCAAATTTGAGGTCTGCTGTCAACAATTGCTTGAGGAAGCGCAAGAGGGGGAAAAGCCTGACTTGGAAGATCCAAAGGAATGATATTTCACCACGTGTTTTTTAACAAACCTTTGCAGGCTTGGTAAAAAATATTGAAACTTGGGTGGGAGGTGATGCTACAGCTGATCCTGATCTAACACCTTTGGATTTTAATTATTCTGCAAATTCTGAATCTGAAAACAGATGGCGTCCTAAAAATCAACTTGCTCCAGTACTTAGCAACCTAATGTTGTGAGTGGAAGAAGAAGACTTCCTTTTTCTTATAATTACCCAATTTTATTGGGTTTCTTTTATATATTTCCATACACAAATTATCTAAATTTTGAATAAATTGTTTTTAAATTTGGCTAATCAAAATTCAAATCAATTGATCAATTATATTTCTGAATAATTGCATTCTTCCAATCTTGGATAAAAAAGTTGTTTGAAAGATTGCTGAATATCGCTGAAAAAAACGATACTAACATTATAGATTTAAATTAATTATTTGAGTAGAATATTTTAAATTTACTTTGAAATTACTTTCTTGCCAATGCAATATTATGGATGAAAGACGAATTCTCGTGTATGCTGCTGTTTTGATAATTTTGTAATTTTATTTTGTAAACTTTGGGTATTCAAAATTCTAATCAATTGATTAATCAAAGTTCTGTATAATCGATTAAATGATAATCAAAATAAGTATATATAGATTATGTTTGATTAATCTGAAAACAAATTAAATCCATAATTAGTATAACTATCATTCTTGCGTTTGCTATCCAAACGGCAAATTGGATATGGATGACAGTAATTAAAAAAAAAAAATACCTTAAAATCCTCAAAGGCCACTTTTTCGACATTTACGAGCATTATATAAAAATATACTCTCCAAACAAATAACGTAAATAATTGTTTATGAGTTCTATTCTAACTTAATGCGAGGTGGGAGGGCATATAAACATTTGACGAAAATTTTCCATGAAATCCCATTCTCGTTATAATACAATTGACAGTGGTTCTCACATTTATCACTACCGATAACTAAGGACAGTAGATCAAAAAAAATATATATAATTGTTTCATAGCATGACATGTAATTAGGCGTTCATTACAATCCGCCTTTTACAGCAGCACTCCAATTACAACTATTTTACCCGCTAATAAATCGCATGACCAGACATTTTATCTACTTGGGCAAATAAAGCAATATAAATAATATGTAATAACTTTTAGAACATGTTCATTATTACTTTATCTAATAACAAATTAGTGAAAAAAAAACAGAAGACAAAAACACATGTACTATTATGGATGGATTTCGATGTCTGTGAACGAACCAAAATCGTGAAATGGTGTTAACATTTCGAAAATTTGCCTGGAACGACTGAGATAGAAAAAGGCAGGGTAACTATTTCAAATGTTGTCATTTTGCGTTGTATATTAATTATAAAACTTAATAACAATACATGTGTTGAGCAACAATTAAACAGTTTAAAAACAAATAAATAAATAAACATTCTATCACTTCAATTTTATGGGCTCTGCTGATTAAACCGTGTTTACCTACTGCTGCACATGACAATTTTTTCTATTGTTGATTTGCTTATTTTTCATTGAATTTTTCTTTTTTTAGAAATGATAATAACAATTTGTTTGTCTACTTGATGGGTTTTTGGAGTGTGTGGATCTCACCTGAAATATCATGCAATATTATTGGCTGAGAAAAGCATCCGCTATTACAGTAAACACTCAATACAATGAAAATTGATGCTACTAATAAAAATGTAAACAATAGTCGAAGAGAAATTGCATATAGAACATGATATTCAGATATATTGAAAATAACAACAATTTTATCAAAATGACGAAAATGTATCATAAATTGTTGTTCACTGCTTTGCCAGCAAATTGTCAACGATTCTATGAATGAAATGTTACTTCGGTTTTAAGGCAGTGATTTCTTCACAATTTTATGCCTCATTGAATTGAAATTTTCAAATGTTCAAATGATAGGTTTTGGTTTTAAATATCCATCAATGTAATGGGTGATAAAACTAAAAGAAAATGCAAAATTATGCAGCGAAATTTCGAAATTGTTAAAAAACGTCCTATATTGAAAAAGCACTAAAAAGACGTTAAATTAAAAATCAAATTTCCATTTTAGCAAACATTACCAGCAATGTGTTTTACTGCCAGATGATAAACAAAAAATCGGTCAGAAAAAGTTGGAAATTTTTATTCAAGTGAGATTTATATTTTATGACCATATAAAAGGCAATATTGAAAAAATTTAAAATCCAAAAAAAGAATAATAATCAAAGGTTACTAATACGAGTAGTAGTTGCTTAAATTCCTAGTACATCAATACTTTTCATTTTTCGAAAAAAAGTGTCATA